>JASANB010003529.1:0-24037 GCA_030248155.1 Sabatieria punctata
AGCATTTCGGCTGAGGGGGGGGTAGAATTTTCAATTCCTGAGGGGGGCTGAGGGGGGGTAGGAGCTCCTGAGGGGGGCTGAGGGGGTGGTAAGCCAAAAAGTCCGA
Organism: Sabatieria punctata; assembly: GCA_030248155.1. Lineage (NCBI taxonomy): Eukaryota > Metazoa > Nematoda > Chromadorea > Araeolaimida > Comesomatidae > Sabatieria > Sabatieria punctata. The sequence goes on from JASANB010003529.1 coordinate 107, forward strand.
TTTTTTGCTAAAATCAAGGTTTTTTGGCTTGTTTTTCATTAAAATAAGCTAAAATAAGCTATTCTGAGCTCATTTACACCTAATCCAGGCATATTTTTATCATAATTTTCTATATAAACTTCTTCCAAAAAATTCCTGAGGGGGGTAGCGGCCGGCTGAGGGGGGGGGTAGGTCAGAGCCTGAGGGGGGGGTCAACCCCCCCTCAGCCCCAACCCTTTGCCCATGTCTGCCCATACACGGACATGGGTCGGGGTTTTCTCACCCCGCAACTTGGGCTGAACACCCCAAACGACCCCACCCACCCACCTGAAGTCGACTTTTGTTCCTGACCCCACCCACAAAAATCGCCGCGACCCCACCCAAACCGGCTGACCCACCCCAAAATTTTCGAATTTTGACTACCCCCACCCATTTTTCCCGCCCATGTATGGATGCACCTTGATATTTGTACAGGACAGCTGAGCCTGAACCATATGAGCGGAAAATGCGGAAACTCTGAGGGGCAGCGCTTGGGTCTTCTGAGATTTCAGGTTATCACCAACGTTTGGCTCACTTGTAATCTGAACGGCTGATGAATTTTTCAGAAAACTGTTTCTTTTTTTTAAATTATTCTTGTGTACATTAACAGAGGTCTGCCCACACCCAAAATTGGCATAGATTGGGCCCTCTGCGATCATCGCCTCCCCACCAGCAAGGGCCCAGGCGGGCATGCCCGTTGAGGATTTTTGGCGGGCCTGGCCGGGATCAATTTTTGAGAGGCGGGCTGGGCCGGCCGGGCCGGCTGGGTGGAGCACAGCAGAAATTTTTCGAGCGAACTTAAAATTAAGCACAAAATAGAAATACACACGCGTTTTCTGTTTTAAAATGCTCGTTTTGAAAGCTTAACTTTAATTTTAGTTTTCAATTTGAGAATTCAGAGCATATTTTCAAAACTTTAGTTAGACTAAGCAAAAACCAATGGGTCAGGCCGGGCCTGATTTTGATGCCGTGTGGATATGCCTCACCTGAGAGGCCCGCTGGACCGGGCCGAGCCCAAAAAACGTACCCCCCATAGATGCTTCCTTATTCCATGGTGGGGGGCATATGGACCTACGTAGAATCGATCCATAGAACAGAAAACAACTGGCGTTAGTAAGCCATAAGCGCAACACAAGATCCACACGACTCAGACGCATTCAGCAGTGCCGTGGCGATTGCCTTTGCGCGGGTGTAGTTATTGGCTAGTTGGGCTTTGGAGCTAAAAAGTTGATATCCTGTTATTTACATCTTGGATACTGACTCCAATAACTACACCTTTATTCATATATCCGCTATTGTGATAGAGGATACTTTGCAGAGATTGATTAGCAGTGACGCAAAACTACTAAAGGATTGTCAAGAAGCAAAATATAAACCATTGGCTTTGGGCTGCTCAGTTCCCCAATACGTTCGTATTCGATACCCTCTAATTTTAACGACCTCATCAACTTTAACCCAATTTCCGGGATCTTTTACGAACCTAGGACGCCAAATCTGAGTGATTTTAGTAAGAGCAACACCTAAAAATTAATTCAGCGTTTAATTTAAGCGGGGGCACCTTTTTTATTTGTTCTTTGTTTAAGAGCAAACTTTCGTTTTCTGAAAAAATACCGATTCTGCCTATGCTTAACCATGTAAAATTTCAATCTGATTTCCGGGATCTTTGGCTGCATCGATGCCGAAAAAAAATGGCTCAAACGAAAGATGATCAATGCCTCTTTAATACCGTCGGGCGCACCTTTTGAGATCATAAACTTTTTTTTACACTGACGCTGTTTTTGCGCTTATTTTAGCCGAAAACAACCGCAGCTGAGCGTATAGCAAGGTGATTTGGGTGAATAGTTATGTTAAAATAATCAAAAAAAAACCATAAAAAAAGAACGCGCTTTTCTAGCCGCATTTTTTAAAAAAACATGATTTTGATCCCCGCGACACCAGTGTGGTGAAAACGTGCGAAGAAAATTAGGCTCGCGGAGCGGCGCAAAATTGGCCGCCGTTGCCGGTCCCTACTAAAAGCGCTCGTATTGTCTTGTCTTGTCAGCATTGGCTTAAGTACAGCTAAAAATATTAAGTAATTCTTCTAGTGATTCTATACAGTCAACTGGCTGTCACTGGAAAACACACCAACTTTCGAAGTCGGATAGTATTATCTGACCGATCAAGAATTCCTGGATAGACCGCCAAAATTTGGCCCCAGATATTGCTCAAGCTACTGCACTACTTTGGTCCTGAGGTGCGGGTCGCTCCGACACCTCCAGAACTTACGCATTCGCAAGAAATCGACAGGTCGCTCAATTTTTAACAGACTTAGTTAATAATGTAGTATGGCCTTGCAACGCGCATAGACATACGTTTAGCATACTGTGGATCATGCGGTCTTTGCGTTCGCAGGTCGTATTTGCATGGATTGGTGTGCAACTGTTTCAAAGAGTGCTCGCAGTAGGCAAACTGTATGTGCAAGTTCCCTCGATTGTCCTTGTAGAACCGCTCATGAACGCAACTCGAATTTCTGTCAGCCGTTGAAAGACAGTAACAGCCCTTTTGTCTGAAATTTACTCATATACTTTTGGTACTAGATTTTTGAACAACAATTTACGTCCAAAAATAGTTGGTGTTGTCCCATTGATTCATCCATTTTTCCGGCGGACAGGCGTAGAAATAGCAGTCTTCGCTATCGGCACAAGGCAGTCTGGACAGGTGGTGTTCGTGCGTTTTCTCGAAGTTTGCACAGCTGCACGCACTGTCCTTAGCATAACCGTTTGGATCTAAATGCTAAATGCACTATTATGGGTCACACAGTACATGCAACAACAGGTGTTCCGCCAAAGTGAGGGCTTGAGGATTTGATCACCCACTGCATAAAAGTGTAATTTTCATAGAAGTAGTCAAGAATTGCTGTTTTAGAGGTAATTAAGCGATTATTTGCTTTAACATGCATTAATTGGCCGGTCTAAGAATTGTCGTAAACGATTAACAAAATGCGATTTCTTATCTTTACTACGTACTCAAAAATTTACACAAAAGTTTTTGAATGAAAGATGTTCGATTTTTCACCTTTTAACACTAAAGCGGGCTTTCTGAACCTTCTCGTGAACTTCACTTTATGACCGTCACTTCCCTTGCGATAATATCCGTTCCATTCTAACTCTTTAGATTTCAATTTGAAGAATGCTTTCGCCAACTTCACACAGATCTTCTCTTCATACTCACAGACGGCCGAAAGGAAGCCTAACAAAAGTGCCAAGAACAGGAAGAGAGTCAAGAGCAGCTTTGCCATAATACCGGGCGGCAACAACACGTCTGCTGTTTCTGTATCTACGTACAATGTATGTAAAGCGGCGTCCTTTTAAAGGAAACCTTTGACCAGTTGATTGAATGCTTTGGGTCGACCCAGAAACAAAAAGTGAACCAAAGACACAAGACAAAGGCGCCGCAGACCTAAATTTCAACATTTAGGACGCTGGACGGATTACCAGCTATTTTTTCTCATCCTTACAATGCAAAACACCGTATCTGGTAGCAGAGTGATACATAGGGATGGGTATTATATCGCATTTTTCGCTATTTTTATATCCCGTCCTAGTGATACACACACGTAGAACCGGTCAGATTTCGTTTGTTTGTTTGTTTGTTTGTTTGTTTGTTTGTTTGTTTGTTTTACAGTTCCACTGTTTTCGGAACAACAGCTCCCTTTGATGTCACCAGATCAGAAGATGCAACGGCAGCTGCGGTTCGGTTCCCATTACAGACTTCCCACAAACAACCTCTCTCACAGATGCCGCGGTCGCCGTAAAGTAACACATAGGATAGCGTAAATTAGCCATGGTAAAGACGCGACTGCTTTTTACTCACGGCCAGACATAGGCTAAGGGGCTGCGGGTGTAGTCCACCTCAGGCTCTGACCTACCCCGTCAGGAATATTTAATAATTTAGAATAGAAAATTACCATACAAGTATGCCTAGATTAGGTGCAATGAACTCAGAATACCTTATTTTAACCTATTTGGCGAAAAATAAACCCCAAAACCTTGTTTTATTCTTAAAAAATTGAACTTTTTGCCTTATCATCCCCTAAGGCCCTCTCAGGCACTCCTATCCCCTCAAGCCCCCTCAGGAATTGAAAATTCTACCTCCCGTCAGCCGAAATGCTAGCCCATATCTGCTCACGGCCAGGCGACCAAGCAAGAAAGCAGTTAACTTTTATTTTAAGTAAAAGGCCAACCTGGAAAGCCTAACAAAACATATCACAGCATAACTAAAAACGAACAAAACAATCGTGCTGGCACTTGGTTGTTTCAGCCTGAAACAAAGCTAACTTACGATCAAAATAATAAGACCGCGGTTATGGATGGAGAGGCGGCAACCAGTCTCAAATGATCAGTCCACTAGATTCATAGGCAAGGCGGCGGCGGCGGACAATATGCCAGCTTGTGATATTTTGAATTTTAAGTCTAGCACCCTTCAAACAGTTTTCAGTTAAAAAACCGTCATGCACACGAACTACCTACGTATGTACGTATGGTCATTTGAGTTTCATTTCCCGCCCCTCCGCGCACCTTACCACATTTATTGGAACTCATCCAGGTCTGAGGGAACAGCAGGAGGACCAGTTCTTGGGGGGACAGGAGGACCAGTTCTTGGGGGAACAGGAGGACCAGTTCCGGAACCTGGTCCACCGCCTCCTGAACCTCCACCTTCACCTCCACCACCGCCACCGGCACCGCCACCGCCACCGCCTGCACCGCCACCTCCTGGTCCTCCGCCACCTCCTCCTCCTCCTCCTCCGGTCTGAGCGCCTCCCCCGCCGCCGCCGCCTCCAACGCCCTGACCTGCACTGGTGCCACCGCCGCCACCCCCGTTACCTGACGCACCCGGCGGAGCTACAACTGTTGCCTTGAATAGCGCTGCACGTATCTCACACATGAACTTGAACCGGTCCTAAAATACTAACCGTTACACACACATCTCTTGGCTTCTTATGTAGATGTAACACCAAAGAACCGGTCCCCTAAGACCATTTTCATCCGGTTTTTTGGGGAAGCAATTTTTGGGCCTTAACTTGCGGGATCTTTCGATATATATTTCAGACAAACCTGGTCAAGCTGATAATATTGAATTTATATGTACACGTAACAGGGGATCCGGGGCTTCTGTCTCCACCCGACTTAGGCCGTACCCCCGATGGGGGAAAACCCCAATGATTTTTTTACCCCCGTTTGTTCTGGCAAGTATTTGCATTTTTTAGAATTTCAGACACTAAAATTGCTAAAATCGCCTGTATATAACACTCTCCCCTAGAATTTAGGCTCAGATCCCCGTCAGTGCCATACCCCAATCCAATCTCCCATATGCGTATTTCCTGTTACGTGTATGATTGAGAGGACATTCAAAATAAAGTGGGCAAAAAGAAAAGGGGTTTGAGCTGGAGAGAAAAGAAGCAAGACATACTCCACACTCAGCGTCGTTCCACCTGTAGTTGTCGATGAGATGAACGCATCGTTCGGTGGGCGGCCAGTAGCAGTTGGGCTGTTGTTGTGCCCAGTTGGCGTAGGACAGTCTGAAAGCACAGCTTCTGTTTCTACAGTACTACGCACTAAGTGCGATGTCTAAGCCTACCCTCCACCGCCGACCCAATTCCAGTTGTTTGTGTGGCAATGCGGCCGAGACAGCCCGATCCAGATGTTGTACCGATCGTGTCCGTAGTGTCCGTTGCTAAAGAAAAACCAATAAACCTCTCCAACACTACCGCCAGATACGTATGTGGTGTTGGGCCTTCCAAAAGGACACGGCTAAGTTAGTTGAGAAGGTCGGTCCGGCCAATGGGGGGCGGTCGCCCCCCCGCCCCCCCTGGATCCGCCACTGCGGCTAACGGATTAAAAAAGACCAGCTCACATGATCCAACGGAGCCACCGATTCTTGGAGTTGGATTTGATCGTAACCAGTCGACCGCCGGTGGCCGTCATTCCATTGATGTTCATGTGTCGATTGCAATGTAGCTGTGCTTGGCGCCACGTCTTGTGACAGTCGAAGAACTGGTAGTAGTACGAACCCCACCGGAATGCTCTGGTTTGGCGCTTCTCTCCTGAAAAATAGCAACATTTAAGGTGCATTCATACTTTCGTAGAAAAAGATCGCCTGGCTACTTTTCGGTAGAAAAACTGGTTTAAAGTATGAAACTAGCCCAAACGCCGAGCGAGATCTTTCCGCCGGCGACAAAAATCTACAAAAATTAGGTAGTTAAAAATTTAACTATTTTTTGTCGCCGGCCTTTTATGTTCAATTTTCAATGGCACGAATGTGTAAATGATATTGTTTAGTGCGAAACGACTAATACAGGAGAGCGATTTACCTGGCGGTAAATTTGGAAGAAGCTCGCAAAAATGTCTGTTGAGCAGAAAATTTTTCACGGAGCGACTAAGTGGCTTGGCGATCTTTTTCTACACGAGTGTGAATACACCTTTACAAACACATGCCGACCAGAATTTCTTCAGCAAACAAGTGACTTACCGCAACAACAGGTACCGGCCGCATTGTAGGGCAAAGGCTTGAGAGCAGCATCGGCGCATACAAAGAACACCGAAAGCAATAATACAAGTTGAAGGGGCGTCATGCTGCCTCACAGAGCGACGAAGATGGAGTTCTCTGGCGAGCTTATCTGGGCAATTTCGCTGGCCAGTTTGGTTACTGCTCCGGTTTTCTTGACGAAATTTGCGTATTACTAACTCGATATAAAGTTTTGGCGATGCATAAGGCGAAACAATGGTGAAACCGGTGGGGGTATGAGTTATCCACCACCTAGGGCGTTTGAGTAGGCCAATTTCCGAACGGCCAAAAACTCACTGTTAATAAATTGTCGACTTTCCTAAAAATCACCAAAATTTTCGACTAAGATTGCCTGGGCGGTCGAGGGGGGCCTGACTGATGAGAGGGGACTAGGGTACGAAGGCAGGCAGGTTACTGGATGGCTACATCTGCTGCAGAAAAACATGTGCTCAGGAAAATTTAACTATGTAATAGCATTAAATTGAAGAATAGAAAGGAATTATGCAGAGCCGTTAAATACTTATGTACAATGTACAGGGTGTCTCAAAAAAAATGATCACATTTCTTTTTACTGCCATTTCCGCAAATTTTGACCGAATACGCTGAAATTTGGACCATAGGTGCCAAAATTCGGGGAATTTTATATGTTAAAGTTTGGTGCACTAGACTTGACTCATTCCCGAGAAATTTCAAAAAAAGTGAAATTTGGTAATTTCAATAGTGAAAGCCGGTCACCGAAAAAATGATCACATTTCTTTTTACTGCCATTTCCGCAAATTTTGACCAAATAGGCAGAAATTTGGAACGTAGGTGGCACAATTCGGGGAATTTTATGTGTTAAAGTTTGGTGCACTAGGCTTGACTCATTCCCGAGAAATTTAAAAAAATGTGAAATTTGGTAATTTCAATAGTGAAGGCTGGTCACGAAAAATGGAAACATTTCCTTTTCCTGTATCTTTTCTAATTTTTGTCGAAATTGGATGAAATTTGGAGTGTAAACGCAGACGTTCAGGGTAATTCGTGTGTAAAAAGTTGACGCATGAACTCCAACGCTATCGTTAGAGTTTAGGCGATAATGTAATGTAACGTTTTTTCGGTGACCGGCTTTCGCTACTGAAATTACCAAGTTTCACTTTTTTTTTAAATTTCTCGAGAATTAGTCAAGCCTAGTGCACCAAACTTTAACACAAAAAATTCCCCGAATTTTGGCATCTATATTCCAAATTTCAGCCTATTTGGCCAAAATTTACGGAAATGGCAGTGAAAAGAAATGTGATCATTTTTTCGGTGACCGGCTTTCACTATTGATTTAACAAATTTCACTTTTTTTGAAATTTCTTGGGAATGAGTCAAGCGTAGTGCACCAAACTTTAACACATAAAATTCCCCGAATTTTGGCACCTATATTCCAAATTTCAGCCTATTTGGTCAACATTTGCGGAAATGACAGTAAAAAGAAATGTGATCATTTTTTTTGAGACACCCTGTAGTTAGTACTGTACTGTTTGTTGTGTACTGGGATACAAAAGAATATTTCAAGCTAGTGTTTTATGCAGAAAAGTGCATTTTCCCCAGTGGATTTCGTCCTACTGTGATTAGAGAAAGCTACAATTGCTTGCACATTTTGTACGCATTGCGAAAATAAATAGCCATCAGGCATCAGATAGATGCAGCCATATCTCAGCAACGTCTAGTGTTGCAGGATCCCCATTCAATGGATTTGCCGACACAGGAGGTATGAGTGCGGTCATTACAGCCTCGTGTTCTCAGTCGAGTGCCGCCTCCACAGGTTCTGGAACAGCGACTCCAAGATCCCCAGTTCTTCCATCCACTGGCCGCACTGCTAGAGCGAAGCACGGCCGTTCTACCGCCAGGCAAGCATGGGATATCTCTGCATTGCTTGGTCATCTCAGCTCTTCCAGGACATAGACCTGCAGTCTCTCTTTTTGCCCGATTCAAAGAGCTGCCTCTGCCCGTGTTGCACTTTCTGGTGCGCTTACTGACTCCCAGACCACAGGTGGCTGAACACTGGGACCAGTGGGACCAATTAGACCATTCGGGACAGGGCAGTAGTTGTTGTTCGCAAGAATTACTGTCAGATTGTGTCTGACCTCCGCAACTTCTGGTTCTTCTTTCGACTGCTTCTGCATGCTGACGACTGCTACATGATGCTGAGCACTGTGACCACTGACTCCACTGACTGCAACACGGCGCCTGATTACAGGCTCTTGACTCTTGATTGTTCCCAACACATTCACTTTGTGCACTTCGTCGTTTGCGATTTTGTGTGCTGCTGTGGCCTGTTGAACATTGTCTCGTTCTGGTGCTGGTGCCTTGACCACAGGTCACTGAACAGTCTGACCATTGAGACCAAGGTGACCATTCTGGACAGGGGTACAGCTGGTGGCCACATGGGTTTTGGTCAGACTCCTGGTTGTTGCCACAGGTTCTAGCGCGAGTTTGCTGAGGTTCATCTGCCATGCCTGGCTTTAAACAGCTGGCTGAACACTGAGACCACTGGGACCACTGACTACAACATGGGGCTTGATCACAGTTTCTCGATTCATCAGCTGAACCAATGCATTCGCCGATGCTTCTGCGTTTCCGATTGAAAGGACTGCCAAGACCAGTAGAGCACTCTCGTGTCCTCATGCTGTTTCCACTGCCGCAAGTAACTGAACATGTTGACCACTGACCCCAGGGTGCCCATTCTGGGCAAGGGTACAGCTGTTGACCACATGGATTTTGGTCATCCTCCTGTTTGAAACCACAACTTCTTGTGCGTCTTTGTAGTGGTTCATCTGCCATTCCCGGCTTCAGACAGCTTGCAGAACATTCTGACCAATGCGACCACTGACCACAGCAAGGTGCTTCATCACAAGGCACATTCTCTTGATCTGGACCATTGCAGTCATTTGCGCTTCTGCGTTTTCGGTTCAGTGTGCTTCCAAGTCCAGTTGAACATTGTCTTGTTCTCATTTTTGTACCGCTTCCACAGGAGACAGAACAGTCAGACCACTGACCCCAAGGCGTCCATTCTGGACAAGGATACAGTTGATTCCCACACGGATTTTGGCTGGTTTCTCGTTTTTGGCCACACGTTCTTGATCTCTCTTGTTGAGGCTCATCAGCCAAACCTGGTTTCAAGCATGTAGCAGAACATTGAGACCATTGCGACCACTGTGAACAGCATGGTCCTTTGTCACATTGTTTAGATTCTTCAGGTTGACCTGGACAATCCATTGTACTTCTGCGTTTACGATTCAGGGTGCTCCCATGCCCACCTGAACAGCGTCTAACCCTAGTGAGTGTTCCACTTCCACAGGTGACTGAGCAGTGAGACCAATGGCCCCATTGTGCCCACTCTGGACAAGGATAAAGGTCATGTCCACATGGCTGATGGTCATTTTCCTCTTGATTGCTGCATCTTCTAACTCTGTTTTTTTCTGGCTCTGACTGTCGGGGGTCAAGACAGCTAGCACTGCACTCAGACCACTGACTCCACTGTGTACAACAAGAACCAAGGTTGCAAGGTCTTCTTTCACGATCTGGTCCTCCACAGTCAGCAGTGCTTCTCTTTCTTCGATTCAATGTACTTCCATGACCAAGAGAGCACGTTCTAGTCCTGGAGCTTGTTCCTGGGCCACAGGTTACTGAACAAGAGGACCATTGCGTCCATGGAGCCCACTCTGGACACGGCAGTAGCTGGTTACCACATGAGCGCTTGTCTCTCTGCAAATCTCCACTGCATGACCTTGTTCTAACACGTTCAGGATCTGGCTCTGATGGCTTCATGCAGGTAGCTGAACACTGACTCCATCCTGACCAGGCGCCACAACATGGTTGTCCACAGGGTTGCTCTTCGTGCGCAGCTCCTTCGCATTCCAGCTTGGAGAATGTTTCTCTCTTGCGACGATTCAGAGTACTGCCACGCTGAGCTTCAGCACAATGTCTAACACGTACCTTGAGTCCATTTCCGCAGCTTACAGAGCACTCTGACCAAGGTTCCCATGGCATCCAATCAGCTGATTTTGTGACGATAGGCGGCACATTGCGCTCCACACCTGGGCATGGCTGTTCATCTTTATCTTGAGTTGTTCTGTACCCAGTTTCTCTACCACCACGACAGCTTCTTATTCTGGTTCTGGTGAAAATGGCAGGCCCACCGAAGCTTGGTGGACAAGGGGACCAGCCAGTCCACTGGCCACAACAAGAACGCATGTTGCAGTCTCTTGTCTTCTTGGAAGGACCAAAACATTCGTTTGGAATACTGCATTGTCTGGTTCGACTACGCTTTCCCCCATCGCAAGGGGCAGAACAGCTACTCCAGCGGCTCCACACTGACCAGTTGCCCAATGCCGAGCGAACTTTTCGTTTGCAGTGGCATTCCCGACTTTCTCGCTGTGGACCTTCACACTGTGATGTAAGACATTTACGCTCTCTGGTTTGTAGAGCTAAAATTGAAACACTGCAATGTTTCAGAGCTCCACAAATCTTTGTAAACTAAGTGAAAGGTTTACCAGTCTCACAATCACACTCCGTCCATTTGCTCCATGAACTATACTGGCTCGGACCAGTGGCCAGTAAGCTTGGACTAATGCAGAAAATGGTTAAAACCACAGACGCAAGAAACATTTTGCACACCGGCAAATAGATTTGCGTGCAAGGACGCCAGAACTTAGGTGTTTTTAAAGTACATGCAAGACCTGTTTTCAAAAGGGCACACCTCCTACGCGCGTTTGAAGATGAAGGAACTGTGAGCGCTTTGAGCGAAAACTTGTTTAAACCGTAATAACATTTATCATACAATGAATATACATTGTTGTCTTAAATTATGCACGTCAACTATCTACATCATAATAATCACAATAAGTGCCATGAGGCACTTCTTAAACATGGAATGTCTCTGCATTGCTGAGTTTCCGCAGCAAGACCAGGACACGGACTAAGTGACTCCCTCTTTTTGCGATTCCAAGTGCTGCTACTACCTGTAGAGCACTGTCTAGTCCGCTTCTTGGTACCCGTTCCACATGTTACCGAGCACTGAGACCACTGACCCCAAGGTGACCATTCAGGACAAGGTAGCAGTCGTTCTTGGCATGAATTGCTCTCCGATTGAGACTGTCCGCCACAGTTTCTTGTTCTGCTTTGAACTGCCTGGTTATACTGGCGACTCATGCAAGAAGCTGAGCACTGAGACCACTGCGTCCATTGAGAGCAACACGGCGCTTCCTCACACGCTACAGTTTCTTTATCAGGTCCACTGCACTCTGCTTCTGTGCTTCGCCGTTTTCGTGTCAGTGGACTCACGTGACCAGTGGTGCACTGTCTGCTTCTTGTCTTTGTTCCCTTTCCACAAGTGACCGAGCATTGGGACCACTCACCCCATGGTGACCATTCAGGACATGGCAACAGCGTACTGGCACAGGGGTTATGACTAGTTTCTGTTTCGTACCCGCAGGTTCTGGTTCTTGTCTGTTGTGGCTCCTCTGCCATATAAGGCTTCATGCAGCTGGCCGAGCACTGTGACCACTGGGACCATTCTGAGCAACAAGGTGCTTCTTTGCATTCTCTGGTCTCTTCAGCTGGCCCAATGCAGCCACTTTCAGTGCTTCGACGTTTGCGATTCCAAGTACTCACATGACCAGTTGTACATGTCCTGGTCCTTTTGCTGGTGCCGGTTCCACAAGTCACTGAGCATTGAGACCACTCTGACCAAGGAGACCAGGATGGGCATGGGTACAAGTCGGCACTGCAAGGTTGATAATCAGTTTCCTGCTGACTACCACAGGTTCTTGTTCTGGTTTGTTGAGGTTCTGACTGCCTTGGATCAAGACAGGTAGCACTGCATTGTGACCACTCAGTCCACTGGGAGCAGCAAGGCCCGAGGTCACAAGATTTGGTTTCCTCAGCTTGGCCCTCACACTCACTCTGTGTGCTGCGGCGTTTTCGATTCCAAGTGCTTGCCTGACCATTTGAGCATGTTCTGGTTCGCTTGCTGGTGCCTGGCCCACAGGTAGCTGAGCAGGTTGACCACTCAGACCAAGCTGACCATTCAGGACAAGGAAGCAGTTGCTGACCACACGAGCGTTTGTCTGTCTCTAGCTGACCAGCACAAGTCCTGGTTCTAGTTTGTTCTGGTTCAGGGGCAGCAGGTTTGAGACAGGATGCTGGACATTGGTCCCACTGGGACCACTCACTACAGCAGGGTTGAGCAGAGCAAGGTTCCTCTTCATCTGCTGATCCCTGGCACTTAGGTACTGGTGATATCTCCCGCTTGCGTCTGTGAAGTGAACTGACTCGCTGGTTCTCATCACAATGTCGCATTCGTACTCTGACGCCATCTCCACAGCTGGCAGAGCACTCTGACCAAGGCTCCCAAGGACCCCAATCGGCGGTGTTGCGCACATCTCGTGAGTATTCGCAGGAAGGACATGGTTGTTCGTCAGTCTCCATCCGTGACTGGTAACCTTGTTCGCGACCAGCTCGACAAGTCCTCTGTCTTCTTTGCGTTGTAATGGCTGGGCCGCCTTGACAACTGTCAGGACAAGGTGACCAGGCAGTCCAACCGCCACAGCACGGACGGTAGTTGCATCCACGAGTCTTGATTGCAGATCCGTAGCATTGGCCCGGCTGGCTGCATTGACGACTTCTGGTGCGGCTTCCACCATCACAAGCCGCCGAACACTGACTCCACTGGCCCCAGTTGGACCAGCTTCCCACGGCAGCTCTTTTGGAAATATCGGCACAGACGCCTGTAGACAAGTAGACAAGAATTGCGATCGAAGTGAAAAGAATCATGGTTGTTGAGTAGAGTAGATTGTCTAAACCACAAAAGTGACGGCAATTTATACACGCGTAACACGTAGGAACAGCCATTTTTGAACCTGTTTTGAAGGACAGGTTTCGTCAATACTCCTACGCCTGCGTGTGCCTTACGTTTTTGATGAATACGGACAAATCGAAAGATTTCTACCGGAAAATTGCAGCTCCGATAGAGCGATATGTTTTCATTAGCATGGCAATTTTGTTTTAAAGTTAGCTTATTTGCTTGTACGTATGTAGAGGGAGTTGAAAAGAAAAAGAGGTGTACTGTTTACCGGGTCGCCCACCAGTCGGCATGTCAAGATGACGAAAGTTGACGACGGCAAAGTGGGTTTGCGGGACTGGTAGGAGGACAACCTCCGCCCGCTTTTTTTAACCAAAAGATCAAATGTGAAAACAGTGCAAACTGCACACGGAATGGATACGGAAGTCTGTATATAAGTGTAAAAAATTGCTTGGGTCAGTATTAACTTAGCATTACTACATACATGGCATTCGTTAGCCACAGCTTTCTACTTTACTACTGTCTGATATACGGATTTTTATACACTGTAGTTTTAAACAAAGAATTATAAGTTTTTCGTTGAAAAGTCAGCATTTTTGTTGCTATTTTTTATCCGAAAACACCACTTTTGGCAAATTCTTCTGTCTGACTCTCCTAATTGGGTGATGTGTTCAAGTTCAGTTTAGCAAAGTTTAGAAAACAAAAACTAATGAAAGCGTTGTAAAATAATTGGTTCGATTTTGCACTATTAGTTTTAGTTTGCATTGCAAGGACAATCTTTTGTTCATTTTTGTCTTGACTTTACGTCGCTGTTTGAATAAAATTGCAATGCAATAATTATGGCTGTTGTAACAAAGATTGCATTTTCTACTACTCGCTCTAAAACTCTACCGTTGTGCCAGATTTTGTCTCATTTTCATTTACATCAATGTCCACGATTTCTATATGTTCCTCCAACGTAACTAAGTGTTTCTCGCTCATTGCACCATACTAGACGGTTTCGAAAAGGCTACATGGTACTTTTTACCGGTCCCATTCCCATCCCTATATATGATCGCTTAACACACCTTGCAGATGCAGAATATAGTAATTTAATGGCTAGCATTTAAATTTAACAGCGATCATAATTTAGTGGCCACTGATGATGTGCAGGGCTATGCATAACTGTGGTGTGCAGAACTTTCCTAAACCTAAGCATAAAGCACAAAGTTGCTGCACTTAAGCCTGATTAAAAATCTGAAAGCTGACATATGTTATTTAGAATTACTGTCGATACAGTAAGCTGAGCTGAACGTATCTTTATAGTAAACTTTTGATGTTCAGGTATCGTTTCTGATCGAAACGATCACAGATTAGCGCCAGGAATTTAGACAGTGTTGCCAGGTTGGGGGGATTCCCCCTAAATTTGGGGGGAATTTTTCCGATTTAGGGGCAAAATTTCAATTTGGGGGTTAGGGGGAAAGTTTGGGGGGATTTTTTTAAATTTAGGGGTTTTTTAGGGGGAATTGAGTCTGGCCCAGAAATTGGTGAAAATCAAATAATTTTAGCACAAAATTTAAAATTCAAGAGGATTTAGATCAGGTAACCTTGTCAGGGGTGTCTAGAAGCTACACGAATCGATTCTGGCTATTTCATACTCCTTTTTAGGTAGAGCAAACAAAATTTGCTGCATAACAGTTGAATTGCGCCCTGCGCTATTTTAATAACTTATCTGAAAACTCAAAATTTCCAGCCTAAATTTTAGGCACGAATTTGTTGTGAGTGATGAAATTTACATTAATCTACAATGAAAGCTGCAGTACGTACGTTATTTGTGTGGACAGGAAGTAACAAAATGGGTCGGGGGGACTCGCTCTGGATGGTTAAAAATATTCATCTCTATCTCTGGCTCATTTTGACTGCAAAAACTTACAAATTAAAAAAGGAAAGCTAAACTAAAATTCGAAAAGTACATATGGCTCACGGAAAGCGCGTTTTTCTGAGAATAACATCTATGTAGACCCCTATCAGACAGAACCCATGTTTACTGTACGCACTGAAAAGCAGATTTCTGAGTGCCTATTTTTTCTTCATGTTTTAGTTTTATGGTTATTACAGAAGTTTCTACCAAGGATTGTGTATCAAGTAGAAGCTCAGTAGATCATGGGTTTGCGTTGTTTCTCTAAAAAACGGTGAACTTTCATTTTAGTTTCACATTCAGGTGTGTTTTTAGAAAATTAACAGAAAATTAGGCAAATACCTTGACAATCGCAGTTTTAGGAAGAAGTCAACTGCAAATTCGCTGTGATTTTACGGTCCTTTCACTACACAAACCGCATAGATACCATTCTGCTGCTTGAAAATTGAATTTAGATTTGGGGGGATTTTTTAGGGGGATTTGGTATTTTTAGGGGGATTTTTGGGGGATTTTTTTCGCGATTTAGGGTGATTTGACTCTCTGGACCTGGCAACACTGAATTTAGAGGAGACAGAGGATGTAATTGCAAGAAAACTCAGTCGGATCCAAATTTCAAACTGGCGGCTTCTAGCGTGGCACTGTATTGATCGCGTCGAGGGGAGATGATAATCACTGGAATGGAACGCTGGAATGGAATGGAACGGCCATGATAATCGCTGGAATGGAACGGGAATCACTGGAACGGCAAATTAGACCGTCTAAATACTCTAAATGCATCCTGCAACTATTTACTAGACTGCATGGGTCACGGGCATGGCATCCTGTAACTATTTACTAGACTGCATGGGCAAGTATATATACTGTGTACTAACAGGGTGTCCCACAACTGATAGCATTTCTTTTTGCTGCCATTTTCGCAAATGTTGACCAATGCTGAAGTTTAGAACATACATGCCACTTAACACTTAAGGGTAGTTATGCAGTCAGGCACTTAACGTCTTTATGGTACTGGCACCGGCTTAGGGTAGTGGCACCATATATGGTACGAAATTTGAATGAAGTGGTATCATATATCGTACCGGCACCGTTTATGCCAGTACCATAAACGGCGTTAAATGCCTGACTGTTATATGATGTTACTGGTACTTGAAGTAGTGGTACCATGTACAGGGCGTGCTAAAAACACAAGCGAGCAGATTTGTAGTGAAGGAACTGTTAATTCAACTATCAATCTGATTTGAATCAATGTTTTTTTGAACGAAAGACAAATAAATTCTTGAAAGATCGGTGAAATTTTTATGATACTCTGCTTTATGTAGCTCCAGAGCAGGGTTGCCAGGTTGGAGGTATTACCCCCAAATCTGGGGTTATTTTGCCACCATTTGGGGGTGAAAATTTCATCTGGGGGTTGGGGGTACAAATCTGGGGGGATTTGGAAATTTTTTGGGGGTTGGGGCTGTTTTCGGGGAATTTGCTAAAATTTAGGGGACTTTTTAGGGGTTTGGGGATTTACCAACAATTTTCTTCTTCAGACTAAATGATGGAATGTTATTTTTTACCAGTAATGAATCAATGTTCAACGCATTATTTGTCTGAAAAAATGTAATGTCATCCATCAGTCGAAAAAAATCGAGGTTTGACATGCCATATTCTGAAGAACTTTTATGAGGAGCTTTCAAAATCTCAACTTTTGAAATACTTTTGGAACAGTGAAAAAACTAGAAGTATTTAATGGGTACGCGGCATTATAAAAATGTATATTCGAATCAACGTGAAGTAAACTAAAGCCGTGTCATAACTTGAAACAAAGTTTTAGAAAATTTCATCTTAATTCTGTAGTTTTCTTGCTGTATGATGCCTGACCTGATAGTAATTTGAGTGATTTTTTGCAGAATTACAATTTAGAATTTAGTTGTACACATACATGGGCCGGGGGTAAGGGGGGTATACCCCCCTCGGCCGGCCATACCCCCCTCCCCCACCCACCCCCCCTCCCAGAGGGAGGAAATTTTCGCTTATTTAAGGCAAAATAGGCGTTTTTTTGGCCTTTTTTCGGGGGGGGGGGAACCCCCCGGGGTCTGCAACCCCCTACCACCGCCGGATTTTTCCGGCCCATGTATGGTTGTACATGTAGTAAATTACATTCTTTCTGTTTCTCACTATATCTGTTGTATGCTGCAATGTGAAATTCAGCTTCCATCAGCTCTAAAAGTACATTTTAAATCTGGGGGACTTCTGGGGGTATTTTGAAAATTCTGGGGGTTTCTGGGGAATTTTTTTCTGATTTAGGGTTTTTTGGTCTGCAAACCTGGCAACACTGCTCCAGAGAATTTGTCCTCTTTGGCAATGAACAAGATTTTAATATTCCATGACATACAAACAAGGTCACTTCACCAGTAAAAATCTGCTGGGTTATTTTTTGGCACACTCTGTGCCATACATGGGCCGGAAAAATCCGGAGGGGGTATGGAGACCTCGGGGGGGGGGGGGGGGCAAAAAAGTCCAAAAACGCCTATTTTGCCTTAAATATGCGAAAATTTTCTCCCCCTGGGAGGGGGGTTGGGCAAGGGGGTATGGACGACTGAGGGGGTGGTATTGGCCGGCGAGGGGAGGGAGTTTATCTTCACCATACCCCCCGGCCCATGTATGCTCTGTGCATACAGTATGTACCAAAAAATGTCCACCCCCTTCTTCGAACTTGACTCAAACGATTCATTCTCGATCATTTGTTTTATCGATTTGACTCAAGTCTTCAGGATTAATTAATAAGATAACTGCACAGGGAATATTAGGGTTGTTGTTGTTGTTGTTAATAGCCGTATGCAGCTATATCCCCAGGAAAGCGGCAGAGGCGATTGGGTCGGTCCATAGATCCTGCATATGGTCAGATCAGAAGTGTGGGTCTGGTTGCATAGTCAAATAGGTGGCTGGTAGTGTGCCGCTCAAGGTTGCAGTCAGGGCACAGCTCCGAAATATTACCTAGGGTTCTGACGATATATCGATGTTGACCCTTTTTCCAGAAAACTCGATATATCGACCATTTTACAATATCGATATCGACATATTTCGCATTGAAAATTCGATATTTTTTGTGCGGAAAAGTATGAAAACCTTATGATGAACTATTAATAAGATCTAGGCTTTGCTCTGTTTTGACAACTGTGTTGCAATCCCGCCTGCTACTGATGTATAAGCATGTCCATACATGTAACAGGGGGGTCTGCCCCCACCCAATTTGGCCAGACCCCCCCCCCGAGACGATTTCGCCGATCCCCCCCCCCCTCCGATTTTTCTGGCAAGCAAATTTTTGAGCAAAGTTTTGCAATTTTTTCAAAAAATGCCAAAATCGCCTGCAAAACAGCACTTTTTAGCTGTATTTCAGCCCAAATTAGCGATGTTTGGCGATTTTTAGCCCAAAAATTGCGATTTTTGAGCGTTTGTTAGTGCCCTACCCCCCTCCCAAAATTTTGGCTCAGACCCCCGGCCGGCGCCAGACCCCCCAGCCCCCCTCCCCCCATCGGCGGATGACCTGTTACATGTATGAGCATGTCCATGATTTTTTAAGAAGAAGAAGAAGAAGTAACTTTATATGTCTGAATAGACAGCAAACAAACAGAGCTGAGAAAGCTTCCATCCGGTATTATGTTGCGCATAGGTGGTTCCAGACGCATACAATCTCGTAAATAGTTGCAGGATGCGTTTAAAGTATTTTGACGGTGTAATTTGCCGTTCCAGTGATTCCCGTTCCATTCCAGCGATTATCATGGCCGTTCCATTCCATTCCAGCGTTCCATTCCAGTGATTATCATCTCCCCGCGTCGAGAGCCGGGCTTGTATCACGACAGCAACCTTGTGACGTTTTTCTCGTTTTTTCGCCCGCGCGGCCCCCAGCCAGCTGCAGCTGCAAATGTCGGAAAGCGAAGCAAAATCGTCGGAAAAGGAGGCGGCGGCCGAGCCGGGCGACTTGGCCGCCTGCGCCGACGGTTCTACAAGGGCTGAGCCTTCGAGCACCGACGATACAGACGGACCAAAGCCACACTCCAAAGATGAAACCACCACCTCGCTCGATAACCACACCACCACCACCACTGCTCTGGACGGCAAACCCCTCAACAAACCGGTGGAGAAGGTTGTGGAGCAGGACACTGCTAGTGAGACTATTTCTTTCTTATCTACCTATTTGTCCGTGTTGACTAACACAACAGTAGCGATCGATCTTGACAATCGTGATATAATTATTTCTGTGGCATTTAGTTCCTACCCTATTCACGTTGAGAACTGTCTCTAAACAAAAGAAAGGCATTTGCGGGTTGGGTAGGCTTCCATTGATAGTTCTGCCAAGAATATAATTATGTCGTCACAGTTAGTGTAGTGGTTTAGGCCGCAAAGCCACTGTGCGCGTGCTCGTGCACTCGTCCACTCGGCGGGGCAAGTTTCTTGCCGGAAACAGTTCGTAATCTGTACAAAACCCCACCCAGGCCACCGAGAGCTGGTGACAGCGAGTAGGTAAAAAACGTTCATGATACCTCCCGAAATTTCGGGAGGATCACGAATTTCCGCAGGGATCACGGAAAAAATGCAAGCGCTTTATATCAGCGCAACATGATTTCGGAGAAATCGTGTACCGGTCGGCCACATTTATCGCTCCCGCATTCATCGACCGTTTATTATTAATGATGGTTCAATAATAAGTGTAGCCCAGCGTCAAAATTGCACCAGACCCCGCCCGGGCACATCTCTAAAAATCAACAGAATACAGAAAAGGAGAAACAACCAAGAAAGAGACCAGAAATTACCAAATACAAGCAGTTCAAACGCAATTTAGGAGCAGTTTTGATAAAACACATGTATTACAAAAGGCAGAAAGCACAAAAATTAAAAAGGGAGTGTAGAAAACGTAATGGCAATTTTATAATTGCAATTTTTTACCGGGCGAAAAGTAATTTCTGGACATGAAAGCAGCAAGGGAAAGTGCTGTATTTCTTGTCGATTTGACTGGCCTACAACAAGGTGTCAGTTAGTTCAGAAATATCGACTGAAGCACTCCCGTGAGGAAAAAACAAGAGGTCAAATTGTAAGAACGTCCTTGGCCGGTGCTCTTGTTATGATAAAAGAACAGTGAGCGCACAGATTTGGCGGGACTGTCAGGGACTGGGTCCACTGATTAACGGCTTATCGATTTATAATAAACGCTTTAATAGTGCGGCCCCAGTGATGGTCCGACTGGTAAAAGCGCTTGCATTTTTTCGTAACTCCTTCCGAAATTTATAATTCCAGATATTTTCTCGCCCCTTGTATGATTTGCTGCAGATCTTATTTTTACGAAAAAATCCAAAGGACGTTGGTTTAAGCGAACCGCTCCGTTCAATCAGACCCCTCTCTCAACCGATTCTGCCACACAGGACATGATTTCTACCCCTACCGATCTTATGTAAACATACGTTTCTTTAATGTAACAGACTATCAGGCTAGAAAATCAGTCAGTAGCTCTATCCCAAAGTTTGCTAATTTTTATGACCCCATCTATGTATTCCGTCAGCCACACTTGGGCTAGCATTTGAGTGAGTCGAGGTGAGGTACAGTTTTCGAATCCTTATGTGGTTGAGGGGTTGACAACCCAAAAAATTCGATTTTTGGATTAATTAGTATTTTTATGTAATGTAAGCTAATTTTATTATGTTTTTCTACAGATCCTTCCAAAAAATTGTTGAGGAGGGCATAATACGGGACGGGGTAGGTGAGAATCTGTGGTATATTTGTAGCGATGCACGCTCCATAACATAAGAGGAGGTCTGCTAGTCACGGACTAATGGTATTTTTTACCCTTCCTTCTGGTTTTTCTGGGAATCCTTTTTCTGAAATCTTTCTAAATTTCAGACTCGGAAAGTCTTAAAAATCACCCGTAAAACAGCGAGCCCAAGTTCTCTAGGGGGTCTAGGGCTCCCTTAAGGCCCCGTTTTCATTACCCTAAGACCCACCGAATTTTGGCTGGCACCCTGCCCCGCCCAGACTCAGAAGCACGTAGGAATTTTTTAACAAATTGAGTCAGAACTGCCACCGTCCGCGTGCATGAAAGAAACTACTAAAGCCGGTTGGTTAGTGGCGAGCTTCTCTCTAGTGGTACCGGTTTATCATGTGCTGATGTTCGGTTAGTATTTGATCTTAGCTGCGCAGTGTTATTATTGCAGGCCAGTTTAAAGCGGCGCTGGAGTTGGCCGAGGGCCAATATTGTCAACAGATGAGACGGGAATTTTTGAATTGCTGACTTGTTTTTAGGCTTCGGATCTCATCTTATCTGACCATTGTGTTGTGTCTGTCTTAAAGGTGACACTACATTGTGTGGCTAGTGTTGTGCCGACTTAATAATAATACTGCCTGCCGACGAATGTGACGAAAATTAATCTGAGACGAATATTTAGTGATTTACAGTAACTGCCTTTTTCCAGAGATGCGTTTCTCTTGCTGATCTAGGGCTGCGTGTTGCCAAGTTCAACTATACAGTTACTGCAGAAAAGTCTTCACGTTTTTTATAACAAAAATTGGGCCGCAACTGGAAACACTGCAGAATAGCGAGATTTTTAATCTTACCAAGCAATTTCTTCGTTCGGGACAGAAGTAGTAGCTAACAAATCTCAATACCTGACACTCCCCAATACCCAATACTTGCATAAACTGGACCAAAAATCCTCTATCAGTGAACAGACGCGTTCCAAGAAAAACCACTGTTGTAAGAATTGTCGCATAAGTTTTACTAACTTGATTGGCGCAAAAGAGCTTTGATGGAAGTTTGGAGTACACGCCAATATCAGTTGGCACCCTAGAGTCGATTGCATATATATCTGTTAAGGAGGATATTTTATAATTGTTTTATCGTTAATTTTATGCGCAAGTATATCTCATCTGAGCGAGTGAATGTTTCAGGAGCGTCAGCCAAGGCCTCTCGGTCGTCGAAGAGATCTTCTTGCTCCTTCACCAATGGCGACCAGGAGTACGACGAGTACGGAGATCCCTGTATGTTTGTGCTTTCTTTACCTTTAACCTTTTGGAAAGGTTACTACTAGCTAGCTACTGCAGCCGTTTGTGTCACAGCCAACTGAATGTGTCCACTAGGTCAAAACTGAGACAAGAGGCCGGCAAATATTCACAAAAATTTCTCGGAACTAGCAAGTCTACTTGCTACTAGTGCGTTCTACAGGGTGTGTCAAAAAAAAAAAACAACCCAGCAGATTTTTTGCTGTAGCAACCGCAAATCTCTACCGATTTGAATGAATCCTGCTTTAAATGAAAGATAAATATATTCTTGAACGATTGGTGTAGCCTTTATTAAGATGCGTAGCTTAGTTCCTGAGATAATTGCTTTAAAAATCAAAACAGAAATTTTGGCAGTGAACAACAGATGTTAAAACAACCCAGCAGATTTTTTACTGTAGCAGCCGCAAATCTCAACCGATTTCAGTGAGTACTATTTTATATGAAAGATGAATTAATTCTTGAAAGATTGCTGTAGCTGTTATTAAGATACGATGCTTAGTTCCTGAGATATTTGCACTCAAAATCAAAACAGATTTTGGCAATGAACAAGAGCGATTTTTATTATTCTGTTGCACTTCATAATAAAACCGATTCCTACTGCTCAGGGCTAACGTAACGAGGTTTTTCTGGTGCCACACATGCTTGGTTACTTCATTTGTAAAAGTCTTGTTGCCCCTCAGCTCAGCAGTAGGAATCCGTTTTGGTGTGAAGTGCAACGGAATCGCTCTTGTTCACTGCCAAAATCTCTGTTTTGAGTTTGAAGGAAAATATCTCAGGAACTAAGCATCGTATCTTAATAGGGCCTTCACCAGTCTTTCAAGAATTTATTCGTCTTTCATTTAAAGCAGGATTCATTCAAATCGGTTGAGATTTGCGGTTGCTACAGCAAAAACTCTGCTGGGTTGTTTTTTTTGCCACACCCTGTAGATCTAGCACGTCCTACTTTGACTATACGCCAACGTAGTACGTTCTATGTATAAGTTTCTAAAGCTGTCTTTGCTACATGGATGCTATCCATACATGTAACAGGGGAGGTCTGTGGGTCTGCCCCCCACCGACTTAGGCCAGACCCCCCGGAAGACGAATGCGAGAAAGACTTGCTAAAAAGAACGCACTATCTAGCAAATGCTAGAAACGAACTCGTTGGTCTGAGCTTCTAGCGTGGTTTCTGAATACGGTTGATTCGTGAACACGTGCAACCGATTACTTAACTCCAGACCGGTGTATCTTTAGCTGTTTATAGACACTAAAACACGTTTTGACTTTGCATTATTTTAATCTTTGTTTGCATTTTGTAGACTATTTAGCATAGACGTAGACGATAACAAAAGAACCGCTTATCCGACTTCTCTCTGCGCACTATAAGAATTTTCGGCTGATCGATCTAATCATGCATTTGTAACGCTTAGTCACTTCGTTTGCTCGCCCGTTTTTTGGGCTGCGTCCACTCTTTATCTGACTTTAGAATGCTTTCAAACCTACGTATGATCAGCTGATTATTTTCTTATCATTTTTCACTCTCGCACGGCCAACACCAAGCAATAAAAAATGCAGTGTATCTGGGTGGTGTAGTCATAAGCCGTTTTGAGCACAAAGGTTACTGTTGACCAGG
>JASANB010003530.1:0-61244 GCA_030248155.1 Sabatieria punctata
TTTATTTGAGAACTCATATGTTTGGTATACAGCCAACTCATTAGAGAAAAGGTCACAAGGATCCAACCACTTAAAAACATATTAATATTAACAAGAATGTGTCTCGTGTAAAAGCAACAGCACTGGTAAGTTTTCAGTGTGACATTATGTTAACTAAACATGCAACAGACACACATCGTCACTCACATTGGTCAGATATCTCATCGCCGGCTCCACAACGTTAAACCACTTGGGCCACGTTAACTGATCACAGATAACCAGAGTTGTCACAAGAGGGAATTGTTATTTCATGGTAGACATTTAGTGAGGCTCAAGTAAGTTTTACTTACAGTCAACAGTTCTTGTTCTATTGCCTTATTCTGCTGCTTCTTGTGCATAAGGGTATTCTTGCAGGCCAAGAACTGGGCAAAGATGTGTACTCATAAATTGTGTTTCAGACTGGCAAGTGCCCAGACAGGGCGGTTGCTAGAATAAAACGACACGTGCGTATGTGAGTGTTGCGTTTTGGCTATATGATTTCAGAATATATAATTTACCTGTCTGATGAAGGTACATTGATGAAAAGCACGATGTTGTAACAGCAGAACAGTTTGCACAGGCAGCAGGCTCAGATGGTGGCTTAACAGATGTTAGCCTGTTTGTTGGAACTGTGTCAATTTTGCATCCTACTGTAGAATCGAAAAACAGAAAGCATTCATACCAGACACCTTAAAGCTAAATGACTTCAAATTCCGGTTGGCGGTTCGTTGACCGTTCTTGCTGGCCGAAGTCGAAGTCGAGGTGATGGGGTGCGTCGGAACCAGACGACCCTACGATCAGACCCGAGGGTCCATTTCGATGCCCCGTCTGAAAGTGAAATCGAACAAGTCGATATACCACCTACCCGAGGCTTTAATCAGCCTCAGTAGGTCCCGAACAGATAATTCACTCAGCTCCTGGGTGGTCAAATAACCTTCGCCCCCAGGATCCTATTTCTAGGCTCAGCCAATGCATCACATTGTGTGACCAACATAGGTGTTTCCCCCGAGGAGGAATGTTTGAAAGCATATAAGATGCTTATTGTTGTGCGCTAGTGGGTAACACACCAGCTTAGTTCCCTTATAGTTAGTTTGTTTGTAGGTGGTTTAAGAAGGCTTGACAGGAGCGTTTCATATGTTCGTTTTGGGGTGGCAGAACAAGAAGAAAGAAAGAGACAGACCGCGATATATTTTGTTTCAGATAGACTAACATATTGTTATAGAAAAATGAATAAAGTGGTTTTGATGTGAAGGGGTGGTGAAAATATTTAAGTAGGGCCCCCCAATTGAGGAGTGGAAGGGTCGTAATATGTGTGAGTGTTTAGGTTAGGCCGGAAAGGGTGTTGTTTGAGAGTATAGCTGTTTTGTAGTTGGTGTGAGTGAGGGCTCAGGGGGGTCTATGTAGTAGATGAAGAATAGTGCGGAAACGATTAAGAGAGCGAAAGAAAAGGAAAATTTCTTTTTGGCTTCTTGGAGTGTTGAGATGTTAGGGGAGCGTTGGAGTGATGTAGTATTGGGCGCTAGTGTGAGGGCAAGTTTGTTCTGTATTTTTTATAGGAATTATGTTTTAATCATTGTAAACAGTTGTTTTAGAAGAGAGTAGCGAGTGTAGTGTGAGGTTGTTTTTTGGTGTTTTTTGGGTGGAAAATAGCGGAAAATTTTTTTTATATTAGTATGTGGATTTTGCGTGTGTTAGTGAGTTAGAAAAAGAAACCAATTTTATGATAAAAGAGCTGTAAGAAATGATATTTGTGGAGTGATGTTTGTGTTTTGTGTTTTGTTTTTGTAGTATTTTTGTTGTGAGAGCTAGAAGTTAGATATAAGTTAACGAATGATTGAGTTTTTTTGGCGGGGGAAACTGGAAAAGGCCGAGGTTTTTCGGAAAATGGTGAGTAGTTTTAGGAGTATTAGTTAATATGGACAGTAGAGAAATGAATAATGGAGTGATGTTTTAATTTTTAGATTGCGGGTGCGGGGTATAATTTAGAGGTGTTTTTGGGAGGTGAAATCCCCTTCTATAGTGATTGAGTGTGGATGGTAGTTTGTTTGAATTTGGGATTTAGTGTGAATAGAGTGTTGTATTTTGGGGTAGAGTTAAAATTGTAGGACAGGGTTTTGGGTATGAGGACAGTGGATGTGGAAAAGTAGGCGGTTTTGTAGTTGTAGGCTGGCGATTGTAGGTAGACAAGATGGGTGGTTGTGAGGATAAATGTAACGATGTGGCCGGCCGCTACAGAGCAACAGCTAACCCGAGTATGGACTGGCACAGAGAGACAGGGAAATAGTGAGAGCTTTACTGGAGCAACTAGGCAACTACACTGACCCAGAGAGGGCGGACGGGCCGCTTATATAAACACTAGATAAGCAGGGTACTACGTACCACTAGCATTACACCACACGGTTGGTTATGAATGAACGCCCTAAACTAGCAACGCTACATCTCCCCCTTCCTAGGCAAAAAACCCCTCTCAGAACAGAACAAAGGACAGAACCTAAACACATCACTCAACGCTGAAATCAAGAATCACAGAATCACCCTATACCACACGGCAATACCCTTATACAAACAAACAAATAGGATCACTTCAGCTTCCCACATAGGTTGACATCCAATTCCGCCTCTATATCATGCTAGTGAGTTCAGTTCAAGTCAAGTTCAGTTCAGACAACCAAAGTTCAGCAGACCCATCCATACAAGAAGAAACAACATCCTCCACTACTTTAGCTTCCGCTTGCTCCTCACAGAGCATGCACACTCTCGGTAATAGTACACACCTTTAGGTCACCACCACATCTAGGTCTTAAACTACTCACTCTGGTACTGTAGTCTATCCCAACACCACATCCAGGTAAAGACACCCTGTGACAGGAATCTTATGTCCTACAGAGATAAACCACAACCCTTCCAAAAGGAATAACACCTTATCTGGTACAAGCAATAGTTGCATACACAGTGCCACTTCTCCACTATCTACAAGCACAGTCGCCATTTGGCTACATCCAGCAGATACACCAATATGGTTTGAACCAATCTTACAAACCCACTAAGGTATCCAAGCAAAATGCCTTCCCTGTCAAGGCAATCCTTGGTTTCCCCTTTCATACCAGCTCCTCTTCTTGCTAGGTATATCTTGCACTGGTATTGTTTCAATGGTCGCTACAGCGTAAATAAAACCCAACGCTTTACAAGCTTCTTAAAATTGCCCAGAATTGGCTAAATAAAGCAGAAGTTACTCAAACACCAACACTGGCTTTCCGCAGAACTGCTTTACCTTGTCACCACACTAGTAGTTGTCCCAGTCACAAATGGAATTCACACACCATGCCACGCACCACAGAAAGCCATCACAAATGTCCGGGTCGCCAAAAACATCAAGACAAGGCAGTTTCCAACCCAGCATTGAAGTAATCCATTGGTTCAACCCATAACACGTGAGCAACAGCATTGTCTGATCAGAAGGAGCATCCAAATTGACACACCCTTTAGTAGGAACTCAACTACGCTTTTTAACAGCTAAACAAGCAACACCATGCGGTATGCACCACTTGGACTTAATGGACGTCAGAGACCGCTGTAACAAGAGCATTGTGCGCCAATGTGGCCTTGAAACCTGAACACTTCCCATTCCAGTCACTGAAAAAACAGACCTCACCCACAACTGGTCAGAAAGACACCAAATAACCCTCTGAAGGAATATTCTACTTTTCCCTGCCTATGTAGAGGACACTGTGTACAGTACATGCATAACCACCCTTTCACTGAAAGGAAAACTGTCACACCATCTGAGTGGCACCGGCTATACGCTTTAAGCATTAGACCCCTTTTGAGTTAGGTCTGAACAAAGCACAATGAGTCCCTTTGAGGCTTAGGCTAGGTGACACCCTCCTAGGTAAAGGCCACCACAGCTTGGTATTGTAAACACCGCCTTTGCAGATGGCATTATCTATGTTTTGATGTACGCCTGACGAGGGCACCCGATATGTTGTCATTCCGGCATACCCCTATGTTTGGGTTTTCCAGCACGGCTGAAACGCCAAAAATAACCTGTTTACGACGCGTTTTTCGCTAACGGCTGATGCCTGAGACACCATTAACGGCATGTTATCAGCACAGTAACGCCTGTACAGTAGCAGCACTAATTGCAGCATCAAAAGTCGCCTGATCTGGCTGTAGAGCCAATCTATCACCAGCCCAAACACCCCTTGGTTGGAGAGCTCCACTCGCTCATGCTGAGCTCATACACCTTCCAGGTTTGCACTATTCTGGTAAAGGTAGTCGCCCTGTTGGCCATCACCTTGCTGGTCCTTGCTTGATAGTCATATCGCCTTTTTCTGGCTGGGCCCACTAGCTCTCCACCCGCTGAGACCGCGGTTATCCAGTTCAATGAACTAAATCAGCCAGGCAGTCACTGCCTTCAGCTTCCGGTCTCCTGTACGTGGTTGCCCTTTAACCAGTATGCAGTTGATACAGGCTGGGGTGGTGCACTCACGCCAACCTGGTTGAGACCAAATATATGGGTAGTTGACCACTCACCCACTGCTGGCAACCCCCAGTACTGTATGGCAATGGTCTGGGTCAACACCCCAGAGTGGGTCCAGTCTAGTGTCCTATCCGACACCCAGCTTATTCCCCAGCTGTCTGGTACCTCACTCCCAACTGCATACGCCATCAGTGTGGCCTTGTCCAGCTTCAAAAGCCTCTTCCTCACAGTGTTCACCTCTCCCACTGAACAGCCAACTCGATTTTAGACCCAATCATACCTGGTGCTGTCACCTCTCCGGCTGACTCCGTCCCTCTGGTTACCTCCGCCATTACTTCTATCGTTGGCTCTTCTTTTTCGCTTTCCATACCCGAGCATACCGACACCAAGTCATCTTCCGCATTATCTTGCCTTATCATGAGACCCGAAACGCGGTCTAATCCTTCACACAAATTCGTAAAATTCCTCTAGGCAGGTCAAGCGGCTCAGCTCTTGCCCGACGTTCGGTCAAAAAAACCAATAGACAGAGAAAGGCACCTTAACCACGGTTTGTGCGGTCACCAGATGTAACGATGTGGCCGGCCGCGAACATAGCAACAGCTAACCCGAGTATGGACTGGCACAGAGAGACAGGGAAATAGTGAGAGCTTTACTGGAGCAACTAGGCAACTACACTGACCCAGAGAGGGCGGACGGGCCGCTTATATAAACACTAGATAAGCAGGGTACTACGTACCACTAGCATTACACCACACGGTTGGTTATGAATGAACGCCCGAAACTAGCAACGCTACATAAATACTGGGTTACAGAGGATTTATTTGAAAAAGCCTGTCTACGGGCACACCGTCTGTCACCTGATGTTAAATTTCGGAATTTTCAATATCGGGTGTTGCATAGGATAGTTCCAACAAAGCAGTATTTATTCTACAGAAGGATAGTAGATGACATGAATTGTAAGCAGTGCCATTTGCAGAAAACTGATACAGTGGAGCACATGCTTTATCATTGCGCTGTAGCAAAAAAAGCTTGGAGAATGTTAGAATCACTTATTCTCGAAATTGAACACCAAGAGGTAACATTTGATCTAATCTCAGCACTTTTTGCACAAATTCATGACCAGTTTGTAAATGCAACGGTATTGAATCTGTTAGGCATTTATACAAAAAGGTTTATATACAGTTTAGCACGACGGGAAGTTAAAGAATTTTCCGATATGACCTTCAGGCACTTTATAACGGCAAACTTGAAAACTGCATATTATGCCAGTATTATGCTGAAGAAGAAAGATGCCTTTACTGAAATTTGGGACAAATACTTGCGTTTCTTTGAAATTCTTCAATAATTAAGGAAACAGTAAAAGCCATAATCAAACCTCAAGTATCAAGGCAACCTGCTCTACATCACACACATATATGTCAAGGACTCTGACCCAGCTGCTGTGTGTATCCATTTCTAACCCATATCTGTGTTCTACTAACCATATTCGTAATAATAAAAATTGTTCGAAAAAAAATATACTGTATTTAGAGTTTGATTTGGCCATGGCATGGACAACTTGCCACTTGTAAAAACTTGCCCCCGCTATAGAATAAACATGTGTTCATAGCTTATAGAGTGTGTTTGGCCTGCACCACTGCTGTTCTAGCATTACCGCCTCCTTCCAGGTATTTGGTACCACCCTTGATAACCCGCAATGCTTCCTAACCTACGAGTTATTGTACTTAAACTAAAGCTGTCATTAGGCAAGTCTGAGTTTAATGGTCCCATCTCGATTTGATACTGTAATCTGCAAATTCTATGCTGTGTATCTTAGGAAGCACTGTTATGTTGCAAAGTTAGAAAATTTTGCATCAAATATGCTTACTACAGAATCCGATCCAATCGGGACCATCATATTCAGACTTAGCTAAGCGAGAGCTTTTCATTGAGTACCTACATCCTTATGTTACGATGCAGTATTAAAAACTTCGAAAATTTGCATATTGACATTTTGAATATGCAAATTTTTTGTGCAAATTTTCTAACTTTTTAACGCTGCCTCGTAACATAGGCATGTAGGTACTGAATCAAAAGCTCTCGCTTAGCTAAGTCAGGCAGTAGTGCAGCTGGCGGAACAATCAATTCACAGTACCGCCACTGACCGACGAAATCGTTTGTCTGACCCAGTGCAACACAGTAGTCAGCAGACCGTGCCACCTGGTAATCCGTTTTCTCCGCCAATTCAACCTGCGGTGGACTTGGTGGGTTTCGGTGTGGACTTCAGTGGGCCTCAACAGGCAAACGGCACCACAACAGCAACCTATATGAAAGAGATGCTAGATCGGATGTGGTCATCAGTCAATGAGGTTGTGTTGGTTCTGCTTCGTAAAACTAATTAATAAACTCAGTGATCATGAATTTCTGCTTAGTATGGGACAAGTATTTCAGAATACAACACCATTTGCAATAGCAACCTTTTTTGGAATTTGTAATGAGCTATCACAATGATCACAGAATCAAGAATCATGTGTTGCTTCTCATTTTCTCACTTCACCCCTCCTAAAACGTGCTGTAATCATTAATTCTTATATACAGGGTGTGTCAAAAAAAACAACCCAGCAGAGTTTTTGCTGTAGCACCCGCAAATCTCAGCCGATTTGAATGAATCCTGCTTTAAATGAAAGATAAATAAATTGTTGAAAGACTGGTGAAGGCCCTATTAAGATATGATGCTTAGTTCCTGAGATATTTTCCTTCAAACTCAAAACAGAGATTTTGGCAGTGAACAAGAGCGATTCCGTTGCAGTTCACAACAAAACGGATTCCTACTGCTGAGGGGCAACAAGACTTTTACAAATGAAGTAAGGGCTCGTCTCCAAATGCTGAAACGAAATATCAGCGAGATTTCGCCAGAATTACGGTTGTAGCCGAAAATTTCAGCCGAAATTTTCGGCGAAATTATCGGTCAGCTAGAGCCGGCAATTTCGGTCAGTGACCGAAATCTTGTGTCTGGCAAGCTACTGACCAGAGGTCAACCGAAATCTCTCTGCCTGCCTGCCAGAGGTCAACCGAAATCTCTGGGCCGGCCGGCCAGAGGTCAACCGAAATTTCGGCCAGTGCTAAACCGAAATATCGGTCAATGCCAGATGGTCTTTTAGCGGCTGTTCCTTAAGCTCACTGGTGAATAAGGACCCTTTGGCGTTGCGCGCCTATCTCTAAAAACAAAAGACAGTTGATCCACTTAGGACACCCGAAAAGTAGCAAAGTCAGATTTTGCACAGATGCGCAGCAGAGGTATCCCTTTTTCTTTTTATTTTTGCCGCAACCAGAATGGCGGCGGGCAGCTCTACCGACCCCTTGTTTCGCCAAACCAACTGTACGCCTGAAAAGTTACTTCAAGCCCCTCAGCTTGAAGTATACTCCCCAAACAGTTACTTGCTGTCTACGAAGTTGGGGCAGACGCCCAAACGCTTGTTAGAAGCGCCTGCCATCAACTCGTCTGCTAGGGCGTCTCTTCCACCCGGCCGAAAGCGTTTCAGCGACAAGTTTCCAGAACTGGTGCCTGTTGTTAACGCCAGTATAGAAGCGGCCGGTTACAAGGCCGCACAGAAGCGTGACTCGGAGGTTCGACAAGCTGTCGGCGCGCGTTTGCAGGATTTGGCCGACACAGCTGTAGCTCAAATCGGTGGATTAGAGCCTGTCAGCCGACACACCATACACCGACATTTTAGACACGCCGGCAGACTCTTTTGAAATACAGAGAGCAGTGTGCCATCTTAAGCCGGCTTTTGTGCGACCAGAAAAACAATCTAATCGACCCTGTTATTGACACTGATCTGCCATGCGATCTGTTTACTTTGGGCACGTCAACCTTCCAGTCCCCTGCGCAGCTGTTAAACAAAGCGCGCTGAGCTGACCGACATTTCGGCAGAACCGAAATTGGGTCAACCGAAGATTTCGGTCCCAAGTCTTCGGGCAGACCGAAAATTTCGGTTTGCCGGCTGAGCGGACGACCGAAATTTTCGGCGAAATATTCGGTCAGTCCTGACCGAAATTTCGCCGCATTTCGGTTAGCCATTTGGAGACGCCCCCTAACCAAGCATGTGTGGCACCAGAAAAACCTCGTTACGTTAGCCCTGAGCAGTAGGAATCGGTTTTATTATGAAGAGCAACGGAATCGCTCTTGTTCATAGCCAAAATCTGTTTTGACTTTGAGTGCAAATATCTCAGGAACCAAGCATCATATCTTAATAAAAGCTTCACCAAACTTTCACGAATTAATTTATCTTTCATATAAAATAAGACTCACTGAAATCGGTTGAGATTTGCGGCTGCTACAGTAAAAAATCTGCTGGGTTGTTTTAATCTCTGTTGTGCACTGCCAAAATCTCTGTTTTGATTTTGAAAGCAATTATCTCAGGAACTAAGCAACGCATCTTAATAAAAGCTACACCAGTCGTTCAAGAATTTATTTATCTGTCATTTAAAGCAGGATTCATTCAAATCGGTTGAGATTTGCGGTTGCTACAGCAAAAAATCTGCTGGGTTGTTTTTTTTGACGCACCCTGTATATTCTATGCTACTGCGTTTTGGACAGAATCCTGTCGATTTTTTAACATCACTCAAACGATTCATTCTCAATCAGTTCTTTATCGATTTTTTTTCAATTCAGCCTTCCCTTCATCATTTGTCTGTGCTTCAACTTTCCTGTTGCCTCCTTTGTGTATGTCTTTCTTTTCCTCTTTCCAACATAAACCAAGATTGGCTTCTTCCCTCACTTGCACAGGTGTCGTTCTGCACTGAGACAACTAGCTGACAAACAGAAGATTGAAGATTGATGCGATGATGATGAGAACATGCGGTCAGATTGAATTTGCTGCTCTAGCTGACCCTTGAGTCGTTCTTGTTGTAGCTTGAGTTTCTGTGGTTGTTGGTCTTTGAGGAGGAGCAATAGAATAGTGGTAGATAGTAGTGTAGGGTTGGGTACTTCAGGAGAGGGTATAGTGTTCAGGAATGGAGAACTGGGAACTCAGAAGACTTGTGGACGGGAAGTGTCGAATGAAGAAACTTGTGGGAGAACAGTAGGTAGTTTCAGATGGGTCTCGGCTCCAATGAAACAGGTTTTTATCGACTCGTGAACGCAGACACACACAAACAAATAGACACACCAACCACACGAGAATAAATAGTGAAGAATGTGATTGTTTAGTATAACAGTCACACAAAACAATCTCATTCTTTACTATTTATTGTGCCATGTGTCGCGAAAATTCCAACTCATGGTGGTTTTGTGAACGGAATAATAAGAGTCAGAGTGGTCCATGGAAAATGATTGCTATTGTCATTAGGTATAACATACTGAGAGGGCACCCCTGTAGCTCAAAGTGCAATCGAGGATTATATAAACATGAGCCAAAATGCCATAGTTGATTTGGCTTTGCACCTTTTTGTGATGAATGGATACATAAGTGTTTGGATGTTCCATTTACTAGACTAGATAAACTAGACACTGAATAAGTCTTTGCTAAAATATTGTAGAGCAGTGTTTGTATGGAATTGAACACTAAATTTAAACAAATAAACAAGTTGCTTACCAGAAAATCCAGTGGAGTCTTGTAAAAAGGTTTACATCGCCTATGATCGCAATAATCACATTGGGTGCAGCAATCTTTACCCACTAGACATGGTTTACGACAGCATTCATCGCCTTTTGCAGCTGCAAAATACTAGTTGAGCACTGTACTGAAGATACATGTGCATGGTCGGACCCTTGGAGGGCAGCCAAATCTCTGACTGACCAGTAGACTCAAGTATAACTTTGAAACTTCGCCTGAGATCTATTTTCAAAAACAGACAAAACTAAATTTTTGATACACTGGATTCTTAAATGAAATCTTGTCCAACAATTGAAATTTTCACTGAAATCTCGCCGATATATTTGTCTGGAGCAGTACATAGATATAGTACTAGTTTAGTTAGTTGTCAAATTAGATTTCTGTCGCCCAAAACCCATGAATGGTTTCCTAACAGCTTACAGAAGCGTTTTATAGATTTCGGTTTTTGTCACCTACTTTGTACTGTCACCTCCATGAGATCGAATGCACACATGTTTTATGTGCTTGAAATACTGTTGTTTGTGTATACACATACACATTTACCATACACAAAAATACACATTGTTTTTTCAATGTGTATACACATACACATACACATTGAATATTCAGATACACATTAAAATACACAAACACTAATCGAAATGTGTATTTTTGTGTACGTGTATTTGATCAGCAAAAGTCGATAAAATTTCGAACCGAATCATTTCGATGTTTTTGCTGCAGTAAAGGTGGGTTCACATAGTCGGTCGGCGTCGGCAACGCCATCGGCAAAATATCGGGGCCGAGCGTCGGTATAGCGGTGGGGAAAAACTGGGTTAAAACGCAATTCACATAGTCTCTTGTCGGCATCTGGAAC
The DNA here is from genome assembly GCA_030248155.1 of Sabatieria punctata. Lineage (NCBI taxonomy): Eukaryota > Metazoa > Nematoda > Chromadorea > Araeolaimida > Comesomatidae > Sabatieria > Sabatieria punctata. Next base: position 10,952 of record JASANB010003530.1, read on the forward strand.
CGGCCGGCCTACCTGATAATTACGGTATTTTGACGGCCCAAAAGTCTAGTGAGCACAGGTATTTGAGTCATTTGCGCTGTACCGGTGACAGAATGGGACGTTCTATGAGCTCTAACAGGCGGAAAGCCGCGGCAGTGTTGTTTATTCATCTACGGAGACATCTTTGCGAAATTTTTCGGAATGGAAAAGCCCAAGTTTGATTTCGGTTCTTTTGGCTCAGAGGGTGACAGCTCGATTTTTGCGTCTCGATTTCACAGAGAGCGCCAGGGTTGCCAGGTTTCGGGAACCCAATCCCCTACTTTTCAGCAAAAAATCCCTACCATTTTCAGCTGTTCAAGTGTTCTGGCCAGTGCCGCTGTGTGATTAGCGCCTGTCCATCCCCGACCGACCGCGTCTATGTGAACCGGCCGCATGCTCAGCGCACTGTTTAATTGGTCGGGCACGCTTGGCGGCCATAAAAGGTTGTAAATCGCGTCGTGGCGATTTGAGATTTGGTCAAATCATCGGCAAGTCTTTAGCCGTCTGGAACCGCTCCAGACGCACTACAGACTATGTGAACCGCTGCATGCTTATGTGTGTACTCAAATTGGGGTCGATTTCCCGAGTTGCCGCGCTCCCGACGCCGACCGACTATGTGAACCCACCTTAATAAACGGTAGATATCCTGATAAAGACTTAAAATGGCCTAAGTAACTCGATTTAAAAGCTATCCAAGGTTTAAAGCAACAGACATTGAGAGATATAATTTTCTTAGCATTTCTGGCTCAAAATCTACAAAAAAATTGCATTTTTAGTGCAATACACATACACAAATATACACAAAAATACGCATTGTTCTGTTGAATGTGTATACACAAATTACCATGCACATTTGAAGGTAAATGTGTATACACATACACATACACAAACAGAAAACCCAATACCAAACAACAGTAGCTTGAAAGCGTGATTGCAATAAAGCAAAATCATTACGTGGTAAGATCGGCGAGTACTGACTGCGAGGCGCGCATCTAAAGCCCTCTTTACCAAGTAGGCATTCCTCTCCAACAGGACAGTAGCACATAGGAAGAGTACCCGGTCCACATGCCCTATGGTAAGCGCACTGTTGACCTGCTCTGCATGAATCCAATCTGAACACAGTTCTCAAATTTTGAGGCATTTTAGTTCTCATTATTTAGCACACTTATTTGCAATTATTTTACTTGCCAAAAATAAGAATTTTGAACAATCTGTCTTGTCTGTTTATCCCCTCTAGCGTCTAATAGGTACCGTTTTACATACAACTTTTGCTATTCTGGTGTCTGTTAGATATTCCAGAAAAAATCGCAGTAAGTTGCTGTTGATTTGGCTCGTTTTAAAACTATTGTATGTTCAAACGACCTCTTCAACCCCCTGATATGTAGTAACCTTGTAACTGTCGTTGATGTTTAAGTCAATTTTGTGTGTGTAAGTATTTTTACTGACTGTACGTGTTAATCTAGTCAGCTGTACGACATTGAAAAGTACCGTGTGTACGCGACGCGTCTTATCGTGTTGTACTCTGAACAATAAATTTATACAAACAAACAAGTTGCTTGCCAGAAAATCGAGTGGAGTCTTCCCAATCGGGGCGTTGTATGACAAATGCTGGTCAGGGTCAGACCTCCCAAGCCCCTAATAAGCTGTTCTTAAGCTGACTGTACCTTATGCATTTTTGAAAAGCTGAGCTCTCTAAATTTGCTTGAGACCTCTTTAAAGATTTCACACCCTTGCAAAATCTTGGGTACGCCACACAAGCTTTTATAACTTACCCTAGTGTGGGTTTGTATATTCAAATATACATATACAAATTTGTATATATATACAAATGTTTTGGATATACATATACATATACATATACAAACGGACTGTTGATGCAATGTTCAATATACATATACAAACAGACTTGATATACAAACGGTTTGTATATTTTCATTTGTATATTTTTGCAGTAAGTAGTTTAGCAGATTTTGGCCACTTTGGTACGGTAATTGAGATATTTTTACAGTTTCTTTGGGTGTTTTCGGATTTTGAGCCTATGTCTTCAACTTTTCCAGAAGAATTTGTAAAATTTGCGGTTTAGCCTTGTCTGCATTAAGACAAAATATTATTCATCTTCGTTTTAGAAGTATTTCGCAATGAGTTTTGTTGTTTGAAACGAAAAAATGGCACGCTCAACGACGAAATTGATAATCGAATCCCGCACGTTTCCCTTTTTCGTTTCATCCCAGTTTTAAACGTGTTATTATATTTTCAGATAAACCCGTTCATCCATTCTCCCTATGATGCGTAATAACGATTTCAGGGGGTGGGGCTATTTCTGCTTAAAACTATACCTATGTATGAGCTTAGTGGGCCTGAATCGAAGACTAAAGCCAGAACATAAACCTTAACATACCTGTTAACCAACAACTAAAGGGGTGTACCTAAAGCGTAAGTTTGAATTTGTTGCTAGCATTTGTATTACTTAAAGATTTTCGACCACCGGTGACTTACCCACACCGCACAAAAAATTTCTTGATATTACAGATCCTAAAAAGCCTGAGTTTTAGCAACAACATAAATTTTAGCTGGTAAAAATCTTAGACTGAGGTCAGTATCACTTAATAGAGTTCGCACCGGTTGGGAGAACTGCCTGAAATCGGAATACACTCATGCAATTTGAGAATATTTCATGTTGGCTAACCCTACAACGCCCTACCATATGACAATGACACCCGTCATGGTAACCTTAACCCACCTGGTTTGTCGAAATCATGCTTTCCAGCAGAAAATTTATAATATTCTTAATATACAAATATACAAAAAAATATGCAATATTGAAATTTTGTTTGTATATGTATATATACATATACATATACAAACTAATGTGCATTTGTATATATACATATACATATACAAACTAATGTGCATTTGTATATATACATATACATATACAAACTAATGTGCATTTGTATATATACATATACATATACAAACTAATGTGCATTTGTATATATACAGTACATATACATATACATATACAAACGAAGTAGGCATATATGTGCCCACGTTAACTTACCCATTAGCATCAGTGGATCCTTTGTTCATTGATGCTACAAAGAAAGAGACAAAGAGAGCAGCAATGACCAACATTCTGGCTTCAGTTCAATATGGCAAACTGATGCAGAGCGGCAGTGAGCCTTTGTATTTGCATTGATTAATTTTCATTCAGTTTACACTCATTACTACATGTGCTTTTATGAATGAATTAGTCTTCGTGCTGTTGTTGTTAGCACCAACACCTACATTTTACTACAAACCTGTTTTTAGTTTTAAGGTTTTGGTAACAGTCGGTGTCAAAGTCACAGCAGGCTGACAGGGTGATTGGCATTGAGATTATACAATACAGACAGACAGACTACAAAAAATTACCTATTACAGTCAGGCACTTAACGCCGTTTATGGTACCGACACCATATAAGATGCCGGTACCATATATGGTGTACCTAGGGTAGTGGTACCATATATGGTACCCCTACCTTCGCATTGGTACCGGTACCATAAACGGCGTTAAGTGCCTGACTGTATTATCCCTTTGCAAATGACCAACGCCATACTTTGTAGTTGGCCAACCTATCGGGAAGCAAAAAAAATGAAAGTGAATGTATCAGAAAGCTGTTTCAGACCTATCGGAAAGTTAATCAGGTTGATATCAGGGTCAATTTGCATATGACTATTGCATATTGAAATTTTGCATGCATATGATATTGCATATGCATATATACATGCCAAAAACCATGCATATATGCATTGTTTGATATTGCATATTGCATATATGTGTCCAACCGTACTCTAGAGTTGTTACGGCATAAACTGAACGGAACTAAACCGAAGGGGTTAATTCGCTTACAGAAATCGAAAGAAAAGCGGGAAAAAATTTGAACACAGCCATGAGATTGAGTAAAATTCTTTCCCTATTGCAAATATACATGACAATCGAAAATTTAGCTTCTATTTGAAATTTAATTTTTGTAACTGCAGTTTAATTTTCGTTAGCATTTTCTATAGTTTTGGTGCTTGTATTCGTTACGAAATTAATTTTACTCATTAATTTTCATTCTCATATGAAATTTAATTCTTGTGCCCGTCTCTAAACGCCACTACTGCCAAAACTACATACTAACATAATTTAAAAATCCAACATGACGGGCCAAGTTCGGTAGAACCGGAGGGCATTGACTATGACGAATCCGAACCGGTCTCACGTCAGACCGGTGACTTCGTTGGGTCAGCTGAAATCGGTAAGTACAACAAGGTTACTAAAAATTCTCTCCCACCAATTCAGTGTTGAAATGTGGCCGGGGTGTGTTAATATCTGGCTTTGGCAATTTTCCTGGCAAAATCAAACACAGGGGCAATTTGAATTTCCCGCGAAAATCAAACCCAAATTATGAAGGGGCAGTGACGTAGTAAGCCCTGATCTTAAGACAGACCTCTGTCTTAAGATCATACACTCGGAGAGGCAGAGACGTCAAATGACGTCACTGCCCGGCCAGTCGACCGGAGCTTACTACTTTTATTTATTATGCAATTGACGCAAAATTTCTGTACTATGGTACTTCAGCCAAATGACTATTATCCCCAGGGTTGCCAGGTTAGGAGCTTTCCTCCTAGAAGCTAGGTTGATTTTTTCGCAAAATAAATGTTAAATATTGGTTGCCAATTTTGAAAAATTATCAAGAGTACGCAATTTGCTTTGTGCAAATCCAGCCACGTAAAACTGTGATTAGTTCATAAAACCATCCTTTTCACGGATTTTCTGTTGAAAGCGTTCCATGGATTTATCAACTTGGCTCAAATTGCAGTAATCTGTGTTGCATATTTTAGCAAGCTATATAATTTCAGATTGGTTTAGCAGAACTGTAATTTAACCATTTGATCAGACTCAAAATAACAGCACTTATTCCCAACTCACTCAGATAATCTGAAATGAACAGGCTCATGGGTTGAGAATGTTTAATTCAAGAAGCAGCCGATTCCAATGGCTTCGCAAGAATGTTTTCTACTCAAGCACCACTATATCTGCTCTGATCTACATTAGCAAGGCCAGAAGCTGGAAGGAGGTGTTGTTCTGGTATCTAGTCACTCTTGGCTTCATAGCCTATACTGTGGTCAATATAGTCAATGTTAGTTTGGAGTATGCTTCCTACCCTACCGTCACAACCACCTCACTCTCTTCACATGTTTCCGACCAATTTCCCGAACTGTCAATTGAACTGAGATATCGTTGGCAAGCATTTGCACCGCTCTGCCCTCCCTTCAAACAAATGCAAGATGCACATGACGCAACGGTTGTATATTTAAAGTTATGCTTATTCTTTTTGGCCGCCAGGACCTGATTTGCCTCAATTATTACTTCATATTTAGATTTAATTTCAACAGGCAGGTCCGATCCGATCCAATGTGCGGGGGGTTACGGCCTATGATCAGACTGGTGGTCCATTTAGCAGTTCTTGATGTCGTCATCTCGGACGTTTTTCCCTTCTTTCACTGCCCACCCACTCTTAGCCATCTGTTGGGCGCCAGCTACTACACAATTTTTGCACGCCCACTTGGGCCATGGCCCAATCAGGGCCACAAAATTTGGACAAAATTAGCTTGAAAATGCTTTTGAAAGCGTTCTGAATATAGTATTAGCAGAAATTAGAGGTATTGAAGTTTGAAGAGGCATGGTTTGGCAACCGCCCAAGCAGTGGCCAGAAAATTTTGAAAAATTAGCCTTCCTACACGCTTCTTTAATGAACAAATCGGTCGTAAACTACTATTTGTTGCCTTCTGTTTGTACCTGTACCTGTTTCAGTCCAAAAATACCCAAAATCAGGTAGGTACAGTTCGAAAGTACCCCATCAGGTATCAGATAGGTATCAGATGGATATTGCAAATCTACCTGATAATCAGGTACAGGTTCAGGTATACCTGATCATACATATAACAGGGGGGTCTGGGGGGGGTCTGGCCTAAGTCCGGTGGGGGCTGGATGGGGACCCCCCTCCCGAGACGATTTCACCGACCACCCCTCCGATTTTTCTGGCAAGTAAATTTTCGAGCAAAATTTTGCAATTTTTTACAATTTCACACACAAAAATTGCCAAAATCGCCTGCAAAACAGCACTTTTTAGCTGTATTTCAGCCCAAATTAGCGATTTTTGGCAATTTTTAGCCAAAAAATAGCGATATTTTCGATTTTTGAGCGTTTTTTAGTGGCCACCCCCCCTCCCCCAAAATTTTGGCTCAGACCCCCCCGGCCGGCGCCAGACCCCCCCAACCTCCCCTCCCCCATCGGCGGATGACCTGTTACATGTATGTACCTGATCCACAGTAGCTTGTGCCAAGAAACAGAACACTCCTTGGTATTGGCAGGGATTTATGTACATATATGTATGCGGTACACTGTAGGGGTTGTGGGGTTTGACTCAGGTCGGGGATTCAGCCCAAATGTGGGAGGATTGAGCACTAAAATCGCCGAAATACTGCAAAAACAGCTAATACAGGTTCAGACACAGCTAAGAGTCGCTGTTTTACAGGCATATTGTAAATGTTTGAGGTCATGAGGTCTAAAGAGCCAAAACAAATCAGTTAAATGCTTAAATAACCATATTTCTAATAGTTTATTTTTGCTAAACTCATAACTTGTACCTTGACAGTTTTTGACTGACTTATTAAACTCAGAGAGCGAAGTTAGTTACTACCGGACAGTGGCGTATCCAGGATTTCGGAAAGAGGGGCGGGGTGAAAAATTTTGAAAGTGCCTGGTTGGGCCGCTGCCCAACCAGGACAAGAAAATTTAACAAATTTTGCCTTAAAAACGCGTTTAAAATACATTCCAGGCTTAAAATTAACAGAAAATACAAGTTTTAGTAGTTTGAAGTGGCCTGGTTGGGCTTCTGCCCGCGAGTCCAAAATTTCAGAAAGCCTCAAGACAGGCATCTGAGCCACTGGTTAGCCTTTTCAATCAGCATCAGCATATCTAAGGGTATTACGCCAGTTACAGGAATAGCTTCTATAGGACATGTGTGGTAACGCTGGTATGTTTAGGAAGTAACGAAAAGAATTAAAGAATTTGGCTGGGCCCAAAGAAATGAGTTTTCATATTGGACTAGCCACCTGGACAAAGGAAACCTGTTGCTGGTTCACTTATATCGGAATCAGTTGCAGAAGCTGTTTACAGAGAACATTGAGCTTTCTAGAGCTGATGCTAATGCAACCTCTGTTCCTGTCAGCATTGAACGACATAAAATAACTGACAGCCTCATAAAACAACTGAAGGGCCAACAAAACTACAGCAGGTTGGGTTCAGAAATAATAACGTGGTATTCTACCAAAAACAACGAAAGTTTTGTTGATGTAATTCCGCCAGACCATGCAATAACCTGGGCAGCATTAAAAGCACTGAGCATGGCTGAAGAGAGATGTATAGTCCATTCCGATAATGAAAGCAACATCCATTGTGAGCATTTGCATAAGCCACTTCAAGGCATGAATGTAACCATTGGTGACGTGGTTGACTTTGTTTCAACTCAAGCCAACCAACACTTACCCCTCAAACTGCATTGCTACAATGACGACAATAAATTAAGCACTGCTGTCAGATACACGCCAACAATATGTGGTCATGAACTTGATCCACCATATGGTTCAGGAGGAGTTTATCGTCATAAATACTGTTTCACTGTTGATAAACGAGCAACAGGTCTGACCAAATGCATACTAACCATCCATCCATGTAGTTCTCAATTAATAGATGCCTGTATCCCTGCTCGATTTACTTATACGAGACGGCGCATTGGTTCATTTGTGACCGCTGCATGCAGATATAGGAGAGAGAAACGCAGTTTTCCCAAGCTAACTCACTTGAATATTAATGAGCACCGGGCTCGTATGCATAAATATCTAACAAATGAGGTTCAGCATGAAACTACTGCACTCTACAACAAGAGACAAACTTGCAGGTAATTTAGCCCAAAACTAATGCGGTCTAGGATGGGTGGATGGATTTTCTGGACGGGACCGTTGTAGCCCCTCTGTTAGGCCACACTGCGGCCCATCACGCACACCCACATCCTGCTCTTCCTTTGCTGCCTTCGCTGCTAGCCGGCACACATGCTCGGTGTCAGTCTGGGCGGGTTTCAGTGGTAGCTGTCCCCGTTTCCATATGTCCCAACATATGTGTGGTTGCTATTGTAGCTTTAGGTGCTTAGGCAGCTCCATTGGTTCATCTCATCCGAAAGAGCCCGCCGTAGCTAATCGATTGGCTGGTCGCCACGAAAAATAAATCTCTGAGTCGCTTACTGCAACAACCTAAAGTAGGAATTTGTTTTTTCTCTGGTTTTCAATGCTTTCATCATGTCTTTTACGTCAATCCAGAATCGAAGCTGTGTGCGAACTTTGGAAAACGCTCAGTGAACTGTTATTCAAGAGCTGAAGGCCATACTTGATGAAGAGGCGCTAAGCAAAGTGCTAGTCTTGTCGCGAATAGCGAGAATATGCTGTAATTCATAATACTGTTAGGCTGTTTGAGTTGTATATTCGTGGGTGTTTTTGCTTCGGGAACGAATAATTTCTGACTTAAGAGCCAGTCTCTGACATGATCCACCCTTGTGCCTTATCTCTATATAAAGTTGGATTTTTTACTTTCAGCGATTTAGCCGAAACTTGGTGCGTTAATAGGACCCAATGAGTTGTCCTTTAGTCGTTAAGGATAACTTGATTCGACGCTCCCACTTGAAGTTAGACGCTCCCAAAGTTTGAGCCACTTAACTATGGGACAGACAGAAAATTTGGACGCGATTTTCTCGCGTGTAAATAGGAGTTCCGATCTAATATTTTGCGGTTTTTCTACACATTTATGTATCTTTAAAATCCATCACTCAAATTGGAAATATTCGAAAAAAAATTTTTTCCACCCTCTTTGACCCCCGAAAACCCCCAAAACCCCTGGTACCAGATGCTTTCATTCCAGACTTTTGTAGCGCTATCATTTCTACATCAGCTGGTGTAGTCATATCGGGTGTTGGAGGTGAGGAAAAATATCTGGACGACTTTGAATGAAGCATAAAAACCGGTTCAAAAATCAGTATTTTTGCTTCAGTTCACTGACCAACCGCAGAGAGGCAAACGAAACAACCTGAAAGAATGTACCGTACGTGTAACAGGTCCAGGTCGGCCTTGTGGAGGTGAGGAGAGTTTCCGTTACAGGGGCCGTGGGGTCACCGAGATGGGGGCAAAATTTAAAATAACTCCAGGACCCCGAGGAATGCGCTTTTAGCTCACTTTGTTGAATAATGAGTATAAAAGTCGAAAAGAAGAAGCATAAAATAACCAAACGGGCTTCAGGTATCTTTGTAAGCAGGGCATTCCATTGAAAAGCTGGTTGAGAGCACAGAGTGTCCTGAGCTGTCCGAAAGGATGGTGGAACTTACACACAAATTATTATGCATTTGGTTGTTGAGTGAATTGTGATTCAGCATTACTGTTTTGTTGTGGGAACGAAGTAGTCATGGAATGACTAGCCTTTTGATTGTTTACCCGGGTACTATAAACAGCACTATATGGTACTAGCAAGATGGCTCGGAAATCACTAGTTTTTAGCTTAAAATCAGCTAAAAAAGCGTTTGAAATGGAATTTGACGTTTCCATTGCTGAAATTTAACAGAAATCGGTGTTTTTAGAAGTTTTTAGAAGTCGAACTTTTACAATACATGACTCGGTGGTATAATTTTGGCTGGCGATCAGCCAATCGGTCTGCCATGGCGTGCTCTTAAAGCTGAAGCTCTAACTAAAGCTGGTAGAAAATTGGTTTCTTTTTAACAATCTCCTCCCTTTTTGCAGCAACTGCATCAACCACACTGCAGTGCTGAATTGCATAAACAGATGTATCCTGCGTGCCACTGAGAACCTGTGTCAGCGGGTTTCCTGGACACTCTACTCAAAGTTGCCTGAGCTCGGTAGGCTGCCCTTCAGCAAAGCTGGGGTCTGTGCTTTTGGTAAGAACAGATCTCTGAGTGACCAGACAACCGAATCGAACGCATTGAAACGGAATTGCTCTTTGCATTGCAAAGCAATGGCTTGTGAAATTGAATCCTCTAAAATACATGTTACCGGTCGGCACTATAATCGGTATCATTTTCAAACAATCACTGTGCAAAGGAAGCCGGTAAGAGGCCGTCCACAAACGACGTCGTTCCAGAGGGGGATTCAGGTGCGATACGCCGACTTAATTGTCCATCGAGAGGTGCGATACGCCGACCGGTGCGATACGCCGACCAGAGAGGTGCGAAACGCCGACTTGATTGACAGGTGCGATACGGCGACTGCAGGTGCGATACGCCGACTGCCAGTACAGTAGGAGGGCGCCAGTTTTAAATGCTTCACTATTGTGGCACACGCCAATATCTGAGTAAAACAAGATATGCCTTGTAAATTTGCATACCACTAATAGTGATGCAACCAGGATCCCGGTTTCCAATCCCGGTTCACCATTCTCTAATACCGGGAAATACCGGGAAATATATTTTATAGCAGTATTGACAGTTTTTTGCAGATACTATGTATTTCAGTGACATCTACTGTATATCCAACTTTCTTTTGCCACTACCAGCAGCACGCAAAACTTTGAATACGTTTTCAAATAATTTAGCCCGTTATGAGAGAAAATCCTAGAGAAAACCGACTAGAAATGGTATCAATAGCTAAACCGGATGTTGAAAACCTTTATGTTTCATCATACTGCATGCGTTTTGATCGATTTCCCGGTTTTTCCCGGTATTCTCATTTCCCGGTAATCCCGGTTTTCCCGAATCCCGGTATTCCGATTTCCTAGCAAACGAACAGTGGCGGCCGCTACCAGAAATCAACGCCAGAATTGCCCGTTATCTCAGCCACATGGCGTACTGTCTGGGCATAGACGGACATTTTGGTCATGATCAGCCCGAAAATGATGCCGATGACTTTTGGTGGGTCTTCTTTCCCGCTCCGCCGCAAGAGGTGCAGGCGCCTGTGTATGCTCAACTCAACTTTTTATTCCTACTCTACCTACTGTATATACCTGTCAGCTGCCATTTGGTGACGAGTTCTTTATTAAGTGTTCATGCACACATCTGTTGGTTTTTATGCATGTGCTACGTTGTATGTATGTATTAAACTGTGTGTCATTGGACAGTCGGCGTTTCGCACCTCTTTAGTCGGCGTAACGCACCTAATTGTAGGCGGGGTTTATTGAGTCGGCGTTTCGCACCTCTTAGTCGGCGTAACGCACCTAATTGTAGGCGGGGTTTATTGAGTCGGCGTTTCGCACCTCTTTAGTCGGCGTAACGCACCTAATTGTAGGCGAGGTTTATTGAGTCGGCGTTTCGCACCTCTTTAGTCGGCGTAACGCACCTAATTGTAGGCGGGGTTTATTGAGTCGGCGTTTCGCACCTCTTTACCTCTTTAGTCCGCGTAACGCACCTAATTGTAGGCGGGGTTTATTGAGTCGGCCTTTCGCACCTCTTTAGTCGGCGTAACGCACCTAATTGTATTCGGGGTTTATTGAGTCGGCGTTTCGCACCTCTTAGTCGGCGTAACGCACCTAATTGTAGGCGGGGTTTATTGAGTCGGCGTTTCGCACCTCTTAGTCGGCGTAACGCACCTAATTGTAGGCGGGGTTTATTGAGTCGGCGTTTCGCACCTCTTTAGTCAGCGTAACGCACCTAATTGTAGGCGGGGTTTATTGAGTCGGCGTTTCGCACCTCTTAGTCGGCGAAGTTTATTGAGTCGGCGTTTCGCACCTCTTAGTCGGCGTAACGCACCTAATTGTAGGCGGGGTTTATTGAGTCGGCGTTTCGCACCTCTTTAGTCAGCGTAACGCACCTAATTGTAGGCGGGGTTTATTGAGTCGGCGTTTCGCACCTCTTTAGTCGGCGGCGTAACGCACCTAATTGTAGGCGGGGTTTATTGAGTCGGCGTTTCGCACCTCTTTAGTCGGCGTAACGCACCTAATTGTAGGCGGGGTTTATTGAGTCGGCGTTTCGCACATCTTTAGTCGGCGTAACGCACCTAATTGTAGGCGGGGTTTATTGAGTCGGCGTTTCGCACCTCTTTAGTCGGCGTAACGCACCTAATTGTAGGCGGGGTTTATTGAGTCGGCGTTTCGCACCTCTTTAGTCGGCGTAACGCACCTAATTGTAGGCGGGGTTTATTGAGTCGGCGTTTCGCACCTCTTTAGTCGGCGTAACGCACCTAATTGTAGGCGGGGTTTATTGAGTCGGCGTTTCGCACCCCTTAGTCGCCGAATCGCACCTTTCTAATTAGTCGGCGTATCGCACCGGTCGGCGTATCGCACCAACACCCCAGAGGGGCGAGGGGCGATTTTGGGGGAGGGGTCCGAAAAATCGGGATTTTGGAACGACGTCGTTTATGGATGGTGACACATTATGTTTGATATACTAATTTATATATTGATATTACAGAATCAACACTACCCAGTGTTCAAGGCAGTCTATGCTAAGAGTTTTTCATCTTTTTTGGGTGATTTGGGAGGGCAGCTAGACCTGTGGATTGGACTCAGTGTCATTGCTCTATTGCATGCTTTGATTCTGATATTTAGATTGGCTTATAGAGCTGTTGTTGCTTGGAGAAGTCCGTCAATCACACCAGCCCCTCCGAAAATACATAACTTATAGACATCAACTCATACACATCAACATACTGGGGATGGGCACGAAAATTAAATTTCGTATTCGGTAAATCAATGTTTGGCAATTTTAATTATCGTATTCGTTAGCCAATACAAAAATCACGGTTACAATTTCTGGCACGGTTTCAGACTGCAATGAGGTACATAATTCTTGCTACTCTGTGTTCTTAGACCCTGAAATTCCACTTATGCACACCAAAATTGGAATCAAACACCTATTTTGTTAGGGATGGCCAAAGCACGTTCGCGCCGCGCCGAATAGAAAATACAAAATCACAGCCAAAAAGTGGTCCAAAACCGTTTTTACAACTTCAAGCGCAAATGCTTTTTTTGTGTTCCGTTATTGATAGGGGGATGTGATGTATTTATATGAAACAGAGTGTGAGCTATCGAATAAGATGCATTTTGAATCATAATTCGGCCGTTAAAGGGAATTTTCCTCTCAAAAACTGAATTCGTCGTTTTTCAATGGCCATTTTCTGCTAAAAGGAGAGTTGATTCGAATTTTGTTCAACCGGCTTTAAAATCAGCGCAACTCGTTACCTATATAGCACCGCTTTTTTTCTTCCCGCACTTCGGCATGGTCCCTACAAATTTGATTCTTTCTTAACTACTGAAAATGGGCATTTTCGTGGATTTTTTTCATGTTCCTCGTTCTTGAAAAAAACGACGAATTCGGCGCAAAATGTTCAATCGGTTCCGTGTACAGTAGACTTCAGACTTTCGAATGATATAAGAATTTGCTCTCTGCTCTTTGCCGTTAACCCCACAAACGGTGTTGAAGTTTCTGTAACCCTTAATTTTTGCCATTTCAGGCTTTTATTGTACCCAACACTTGCAATCATACTTTTTTGCATTAATTTAGCTGGGCGACGAATATTCACATCTTTCTAGTAGATTTTAAACAATCAAGTTGGTTTCACCTTCGTAACACGCGCCATAGAAAATCAGCCACCGCTGGGACAGCGACCAAGTTATAAACACTAATTTACGATTTGATCCACGCGGCTGTTTTGAACCCGCATTTCTCCAATTTTTAATGAAATTAAGTGCGGTTTTTTGCGTAAATGATCGCATTCGGTCATACTATTGCCGTTTTAGCATAAATTTTTGCTTGTAGCGCGAGTTATTCAAATCTGTTGCCCATAATTAAAAATGGTACCAAGTGCTCCATACAAAAGTTCTTCGCAGACGGATGTTTTTAGATCGCATTTTTCTAATTTTTCATGAAATTAAGTGCGGTTTTTTGCGTAAATTATCGCATCCGGTCATGTTATCGGCGGTTTTAGCAAAATTTTTTTGCTGTAGCGTGAATTTCTGAAAACCATTGGCCATACCTACAGGAAGTCAAAGTCAAAGTTTGACTACCTACGTCACCATAAATATGTATTCAAACGAAGACCAGGTAGTCAAACCGTTTGACTATAGTACTATAGTAAAACAAAAATTAGTATACTATTGGTATTTTACTAGTAGTAAAATAATAGTAAAAAGTAAAATTAAGAGCGAATAGTAAAGTAAAAATTAAATTAAGAGTCAGTCTCTGATTCGATCGAGTCTTGGTATGTCAAGTTGAAAATCGAACTTTTGCGTTGAGACCTGTGCGTTGGTGTACTAATAGGCATTCATGAGTTATGTTAAACCTGCAAAGGGTTTATGGATTTGACGCTCCATTCCCGAGATACAAGCCGCAAAAAATCGGCCCGCTTAACTATGGGACCAAAATTCTCAACTCGAATTTCTTTTGAACCAATAAGAGTTGGGACTAAAAAAATGGGGATTTTAGGTAACTTTTTGAGTAGTTTAAGAATTTTTGGTCCAAAATTATTTTTGAGTAAAAATTTTTTTTGCGACCACCTTTGGCCAGCCATAGCTCGTCTGGAACCCCCCCTACACAGTTTTTTTATTTCAGAATTTTGTAGCACTATCAATTTGCCAGACTATGGTGTAAAGCATTTTGGGCTGCGACCCGACATTCGTGAGATATTCGCCTCCGAATGGCCAAAACCCTGCAGAATTTGCTAGTTTTGCAGTACACAAAGCTATGATGCCGGATTACTTTCATTATAATAAGAGTTGGGACTATAAAATTGGGGATGTTAGGTAACTTTTTGAGTAGTTTAAGAATTTTTCGTCCAAAATTATTTTGAGTAAAAAAAATTTTTGCGACCACCTTTGGCCAGCCCTAGCTCGTCTGGAACCCCCCCCCTACACAGTTTTTTTTATTTCAAAATTTTGTAGCGCTATCAATTTGCCAGACTTTGTTGTAAAGCATTTTGGGCTGCGACCCGACATTCGTGAGATATTTGCCTCCGAATGGCCAAAACCGTAGCTTTGTGTACTGCAAAACTAGCAAATTCTGCATGGTTTTGGCCATTCGGAGGCGAATATCTCACGAATGTCGGGTCGCAGCCCAAAATGCTTTACACCATAGTCTGGCAAATTGATAGCGCTACAAAATTCTGAAATAAAAAAACTGTGTAGGGGGGGTTCCAGACGAGCTAGGGCTGGACAAAGGTGGTCGCAAAAAAAATTTTTACTCAAAAATAATTTTGGACCAAAAATTCTTAAACTACTAAAAAAGTTACCTAAAATCCCCAATTTTTTAGTCCCAACTCTTATTGGTACAAAATAAATTCGAGTTGAGAATTTTGGTCCCATAGTTAAGCGGGCCGATTTTTGGCGGCTTGTATCTCGGGAATGGAGCGTCAAATCCATAAACCCTTTGCAGGTTTAACATAACTCATGAATGCCTATTAATACACCAACGCACAGGTCTCTACGCAAAAGTTCGATTTTCAACTTGACATAGGGATAAGGGCGGAGACTCGATCGAATCAGAGACTGACTCTTTTAAGAGTGGGTGTCTGAGTCCGGCAACCCTGTAGTGAACTCCCTATGCACAAAAATAGGTCGACCTCTCCGATTTTGCTCAAAATTTGCATAAATGATGTACCTTAGGGGAAACCAACGTCTACCAACTATCAGCCCCCAACTCCGCCTAATATGCAAATTACGAGGGGTCAAAGGTCAAATTTGGGGTACCTTATTCGATTGAGCATAACTATGCCAATTTTCAACGCACGGTGTTCGGGTTTCTTTTAAACGATAGAGCTTGCTCTTGGCATTCCAACGGGCTACACGGCGCATTTCTGCATGGCTTCATTCGGTAGTTATAGCGATTTTTTTTCATTTTTTGATGACCCAAAAATCGCTTTTTTGCCCACTGCAAAAAAAATTCCCTCCTACCCCCCTTTTTTATTTCTTTATTTGATAGCCCTTGATGAGAGCTTTAATTTGATGTAAAATATGATCGATTTCACTGGGGCATTTTGGAGAAACTTGCATTTGAATGTTGCTACCCAAGCTGACTGCTGCGAAATTTCTACTGTAAGAACTGCCCGGAAGTGTGTTAGTTTGCATCCCAGTAAGTTCAGGATTCTTTTACTGTATAGAGCGTTTCTCGAGCTATCACTTGATTAATTGAGGTTGAGATGCATACAGTATGACTTTGTATCAAAACTGTTCCAAGAATGTTGAGGATCCTTTTTGCCATCTCAACTGCATAGGCTCGGAGTTGAGTAATCTGGGTCGTTGTCCAAATCCCAATCATCAACATTTCTTCTTTTTGTTGGTGTAAACAGCTTCCATGGACTCTCATTCTGACCAATCCAGACTGGAGGACCATCAATGAATTCGTAATATTGATGACTTTCAATAGCTGCTTTCTCCTGTGAAATTTGCATTTGAATGTTGCTACCTAAGCTGACTGCTGCGAAATTTCTACTGTAAGAACTGCCCAGAAGTGTGTTAGTTTGCATCCCAGTAAGTTCAGGATTCTTTTATCAGAAGCGACAGGTTGACATATTTTCCAACTCTAAACTTTTGAGTTTACATTAGCCGTGGCATAGCAGTATTGTGGTGCAGCATAAGTTGCTTCAGTCATTCGAGATGTTCTTTCAAGTTTGCCAGCATTCCATCATCCTCAGGAGTGACTAGACCTATTTCCTCAGAGAATTTCAATTTGTAGTCTTAGTTTGTAGTTAAAAATTTTCGCGAAAATAATTTGTAGTCTTAGTTTGTAGTTGTCAAATTCAGGTTCAAAAAATATGTAGTCTTACATAGTTTGCAGTCAATTTGTAGTCAGATTACCAAACGTCAGAAATTCGATATTATTGCAAATTTTTGCAAATTGAACAATGAGCCATAGAAATGCTTTGCAAAAAAATAACCGGGAGCCTGTTAATTGTTTTTTCTGTGAAAAAAATCGCCTTTTCTGATTGAGATTTCTGGAAACAAACAGGCGGAATTCAATGTTTAATAGAATTCCAATGCTGAATGTCGATTGAACATTTGGTATTTTCCCAAAAAATGGAATGAGGCATTTTTAAAAAATAAGAGAAGAAAAAACACGAACGAATGTGCAAAAGTCAATCATGTGGTCACCTTTTTTGAAAATTTATAGGGGTAAAAAGCGGGAAAATTGGAAAAACGATCTTTCTAATGCTTTCCATAAAAATAGCTTCGTTCTTGATATGCTTTCAACGGTTTGGTAAGCTTATCATAAGCTCAAGACAGCTCAAAAGGCCGATTGGGGACTCAATTTGTATAAAATTACATTAAAAAATCGGAAATTTTCCAAGAAAAATGACTACAAAATGACTACAAATTCACAAATTCTGAAATAGTAGTTTGTAGTCAATTTGTAGTCAGCCAAAATAATATAATACGTAGTCTTAGTTAATTTGTAGTCTTGATGACGTCATAATCGCCGAAAATATGTAGTTTGTAGTTAGTAGTTTGTAGTACTACGAATTAGGTCTAGGAGTGACAATGTTTTCATCATCCAGGTAATCATGCCGAGGTGCAAACCGGTTTTCTGATGTGTCTTCTGGCTTCTCAACGTTGAACGAACGAACGAACTTTTATCGCCCAACACAAAATAAAAATACGAGTTAGCAAAATACGTTGTGCTGCTCAACTGCACCCTTCCTTAGCTTCTGGGACATTCTTGAGAAGTATGCAAGAATTTGTTGCTCTGTCAAATATTCATTCACATTGAAGAAAAGAGCGCCACCTGAAGCATTTTGTTGAACATTTGTTCAAGTGAACGAAGTGACATGGTGCATATAATGCAGCACATGTTTTTGCTATAGTAATAGGTGAATAGTACCTCTACGGGTTTTTCTCATGTCGCTGGCCACCTGCGCTGCGTTCAATTTCTGTTTTGTTTGTTCACCTTCAAGAAACTTGCTCTCAAGGTACTGCACCTGTTTCTTTGAAAAACGAGTGAAAGCAGGTGCTTCACGCAAGGCGCACCCCTGTTCAAGAGGTTGCGTCTCGCTTTGATGGCATGCGCTTTTTTGAGCAGCATGCGTCTCCAACTCCTCATTGATGTCAGCGCGAAGGTCATCCATAGCTTTAGAAGTGTGCAATTCTTCCAATCGAGTAACGTACAACCCTAAGAAACCTATTTATGGTAAGACATATAGAAGTAAGAATTAAACAAGAGGTAAAAGTACAGTTAAACAAGTAAGCATATGTAAATGTAAACATGCCTTGAGCTGCATCCAAAAGAGTGAGTCTTTCAGGTTTGTACTTGTGTTTTCCACCGGCAACATGCCGAATTAGATTTGCGTAATAGTAAAACTGGGCGGTACATCCTGGTTCTGGACAGTCATACAGCAAATCACGTTTGAACTCATAGCCGGACTCCGCCGTCACTCGAGTATTCAAGTTTGGTTTATTCTATTGCTTACAAAAGGCATACTATGAGTAAGACCAATGGGATGAGTAGAGATTCCGTTTTTGCCTTTTGAACATGAAAAATCTTTCAGGTCTCAAGTTCATTCTGAGTGAATGGTTCAGTGGTATCAAAACTCAGTGGAAGAACAGTGACTCGGGTGTTGTTCAGAAAGATAGTGAAAAACTAGGTCAGTCTTGTTTAGGAATCAGATTATTTTGTCAAAGTTCAGTACTGAGTTTAATTTACACAGAAATACTTCAGGTGTTATTTATCAAAACAGCCAACATCAACGGTGCTGGTGTTCTTACCAGCACATCTCCAATCACTGTGTCGTTTCGCGGCACTGAAGGGCGCACAAGAACAATGAATTTACCATTTGTGTTTAGCCAGCTTAGCGACGTGTCTGCGTAAACTTTGAAGTATAGCCAGAGTAACAGAAGATGTTGTCATGTATACTGTGATGTTTCTTTAGATTTGAAAGGAATGCTGTCCACACATTTCCGCTTTACAGACTTTGCAAGGTTGGGTCAGAGACCCACCTTCTTCTATCAGTACATTCAACTGAAGATACCTGGTGATAAATTCGTTGCAACTGCCTTAAAAAATACGATGTGTAAAATGCACTTTCAGGGCAGTACAACAGATAAAACTCTTCGTTTGGAACCGGTATTCACAGGAGAAAGCAGCTATTGAAAGTCATCAATATTACGAATTCATTGATGGTCCTCCAGTCTGGATTGGTCAGAATGAGCGTCCATGGAAGCTGTTTACACCAACAAAAAGAAGAAATGTTGATGATTGGGATTTGGACAAAGACCCAGATTACTCAACTCCAAGCCTATGCTGTTGAGATGGCAACAAGCAGTATATCAAAAAAGGTGTTCTATTACATACTGTAGTGCTCATTTTGGGGCTAAAATTATGAAATTTTAAGCCAGCCCAAAGGTAACAAAGCTGATCTAAACGCACTGCTTGCCTGTTAGTGAAGGCAATATTCTGCTCTACACATTATAAATGTACACTAAAACATACGCATGCACAGTATAAACACAAAACCGATTAAACAAATGAAAAACGTTCATCGACCTGAGCATCAAAAGCAAACAGAACTGACTTACAATACCGTTACATTGAAACACTTACACTTAACATACTGTACTTTCAGATGGCAGGAAGAGTATAAAGCCTGACACAATACATACAATATACAGATCACAACATGCATACTAGTTATTCTCCAATGATAGAAGGTCTTCACTGGCCTTGTGACACTGGAGCTGTACAGCTTTGCTGACTGAGTTAGGACCGGCGGCAGGAGTCAATGCTTCAGTTTCACCATTGGCTACACCTTGCTTGGCCCAGCCCGCTTGACTTTTCGAAATTTTACGGCCGCCCATTTGCCAGTCAGCAGCGATATAGTGGTATGAACCAGCGTTTTCTGCAGCTTTTGAGTCAAATCAAGCTATGAACCAGCGTTTTCTGCAGCTTTTGAGTCAAATCAAGCTCTGAACCAGCGTTTTCTGCAGCTTTTGAGTCAAATCATGCTATGAACCAGCGTTTTCTGCAGTTTTGAGTCAAATCATGGTATGAACCAGCGTTTTCTGCAGCTTTTGAGTCAAATCATGGTATTAACCAGCGTTTTCTGCAGTTTTGAGTCAAATAATGGTATGAACCAGCGTTTTCTGCAGTTTTGAGTCAAATAGTGGTATGAACCAGCGTTTTCTGCAGCTTTTGAGTCAAATCAAGCTCTGAACCAGCGTTTTCTGCAGCTTTTGAGTCAAATCAAGCTATGAACCAGCGTTTTCTGCAGCTTTTGAGTCAAATCAAGCTCTGAACCAGCGTTTTCTGCAGCTTTTGAGTCAAATCATGCTATGAACCAGCGTTTTCTGCAGTTTTGAGTCAAATCATGGTATGAACCAGCGTTTTCTGCAGGTTTTGAGTCAAATCATGGTATGAACCAGCGTTTTCTGCAGTTTTGAGTCAAATAATGGTATGAACCAGCGTTTTCTGCAGCGTTTGAGTCAAATCAAGCTCTGAACCAGCGTTTTCTGCTGTTTTGAGTCAAATCATGGTATAAACCAGCGTTTTCTGCAGATTTTGAATCAGATCATGATATGAACCAGCGTTCTCTGCAGTTTTGAGTCAAATCGTGGTATGAACCAGCGTTTTCTGCAGTTTTGAGTCAAATCATGGTATGAACCAGCGTTTTCTGCAGTTTTGAGTCAAATCATGGTATGAACCAGCGTTTTCTGCAGTTTTGAGTCAAATCATGGTTTGAACCAGCGTTTTTTGCAGTTTTGAGTCAAATCATGGTATGAACAGGCGTTGTCTGCAGTTTTGAGTCAAATCAAACTCTGAACTAGCGTTTTCTGCAGTTTTAAGTCAAATCATGGTATGAACCAGCGTTTTCTGCAGTTTTGTGTCAAATCAAACTCTGAACTAGCGTTTTCTGCAGTTTTAAGTCAAATCATGGTATGAACCAGCGAGTAAACATCGTTTTCTGCAGCTTTTCAGCGTTTTCTGCAGTTTTGAGTCAAGTCATGGTATGAACCAGCGTTTTCTGCAGTTTTGAGTCAGATCATGGTATGAACCTGCGTTTTCTGCAGTTTTGAGTCAAATCATGGTATGAACAGGCGTTTTCTGCAGTTTTGAGTCAAATCATGGTATGAACCAGCGTTTTCTGCAGTTTTGAGTCAAATCATGGTATGAACAGGCGTTTTCTGCAGTTTTGAGTCAGATCATGGTATGAACCAGCGTTTTCTGCAGTTTTGTGTCAAATCAAACTCTGAACTAGCGTTTTCTGCAGTTTTGAGTCAAATCATGGTACGAACCAGCGAGTAAAGCGTTTTCTGCAGTTTTGAGTCAAATCATGGTATGAACAGGCGTTTTCTGCAGTTTTGAGTCAGATCATGGTATGAACCTGCGTTTTCTGCAGCTTTTGAGTCATAATCATCGTATGAACCAGCGTTTTCTGCAGCTTTTGAGTCAAATCATGGTTTGAACCAGTGAGTAAACATGGTTTCCTGCAGTCTTTGAGTCAAATCATTGTCTGAACCAGCGAGTAAACATCGTTTTCTGCAGTTTTTCAGTCAAATCACTGTCTGAACCAGAGCCAGGGTTTTCTGCTGCCTTTGAGTCAAATCAATCTCTGAACCAGCGTTTTCTGCTGCTTTTTGAGTCAAATCAAGTTCTGAACCAGGGTTTTCTGCTGGTTTTTGAGTAAAATCAATCTCCGAACCAGCGTTTTCTGCTGCTTTTGAGTCAAATCAATCTCTGAACCAGCGTTTTCTGCTGCTTTTTGAGTCAAATCAATCTCTGAACCAGCGTTTTCTGCTGCTTTTTGAGTCAAATCAATCTCTGAACCAGCGTTTTCTGCTGCTTTTTGAGTCAAATCAATCTCTGAACCAACGTTTTCTGCTGCTTTTTGAGTCAAATCAATCTCTGAACCAGCGTTTTCTGCTGCTTTTTGAGTCAAATCAATCTCTGAACCAACGTTTTCTGCTGCTTTTTGAGTCAAACCAATCTCTGAACCAGCGTTTTCTGCTGTTTTTTAGTCAAATCAAGCTCTGAATCAGCGTTTTCTGCTGCTTTTGAGTCAAATCAAGCTCTGAACCATCGTTTTCTGCTGTTTTTTAGTCAAATCAAGCTCTGAACCAGCGTTTTCTGCTGCTTTTGAGTCAAATCAAGCTCTGAACCAGCATTTTCTGCTGTTTTTTTAGTCAAATCAAGCTCTGAACCAGCGTTTTCTGCTGCTTTTGAGTCAAATCAAGCTCTGAACCAGCGTTTTCTGCTGCTTTTTGAGTCACATCAAGCTCTGAACCAGCGTTTTCAGCTGCTTTTGAGTCAAATCAAGCTCTGAACCAGCGTTTTCTGCTGCTTTTTGAATCAAATCAAGCTCTGAAGCAACGTTTTCTGCAGCTTTTGAGTCAAATCAAGCTCTCAACCAGCGTTTTCTGCTGCCTAGAGTCAAATCAATCTCTGAACCAGCTTTTTCTGCTGCTTTTGAGTCAAATCAAGCTCTCAACCAGCGTTTTCTCCTGCTTGTGAGTCAAATCAATCTCTGAACCAGCGTTTTTTGTTGCTTTTGAGTCAAATCAGGCTCTGAATCAGCGTTTTCTGCTGTTTTTTTAGTCAAACCAAGCTCTGAACGAGCGTTTTCTGCTGCTTTTTGAATCAAATCGAGCTATGAACCAGCGTTTTCTGCAGCTTTTGAGTCAAATCAAGCTCTGAACAAGCGTTTTCTGCAGCTTTTGAGTCAAATCATGCTATGAACCAGCGTTTTCTGCAGTTTTGAGTCAAATCATGGTATGAACCAGCGTTTTCTGCAGCTTTTGAGTCAAATCATGGTAAGAACCAGCGTTTTCTGCAGTTTTGAGTCAAATAATGGTATGAACCAGCGTTTTCTGCAGCTTTTGAGTCAAATCAAGCTCTGAACCAGCGTTTTCTGCTGTTTTGAGTCAAATCATGGTATAAACCAGCGTTTTCTGCAGATTTTGAATCAGATCATGATATGAACCAGCGTTCTCTGCAGTTTTGAGTCAAATCGTGGTATGAACCAGCGTTTTCTGCAGTTTTGAGTCAAATCATGGTATGAACCAGCGTTTTCTGCAGTTTTAAGTCAAATCATGGTATGAACCAGCGTTTTCTGCAGCTTTTGAGTCAAATCATGGTAAGAACCAGCGTTTTCTGCAGTTTTGAGTCAAATAATGGTATGAACCAGCGTTTTCTGCAGCTTTTGAGTCAAATCAAGCTCTGAACCAGCGTTTTCTGCTGTTTTGAGTCAAATCATGGTATAAACCAGCGTTTTCTGCAGATTTTGAATCAGATCATGATATGAACCAGCGTTCTCTGCAGTTTTGAGTCAAATCGTGGTATGAACCAGCGTTTTCTGCAGTTTTGAGTCAAATCATGGTATGAACCAGCGTTTTCTGCAGTTTTAAGTCAAATCATGGTATGAACCAGCGTTTTCTGCAGTTTTGAGTCAAATCATGGTTTGAACCAACGTTTTTTGCAGTTTTGAGTCAAATCATGGTATGAACAGGCGTTGTCTGCAGTTTTGAGTCAAATCAAACTCTGAACTAGCGTTTTCTGCAGTTTTAAGTCAAATCATGGTATGAACCAGCGAGTAAACATCGTTTTCTGCAGCTTTTCAGCTTTTCAGCGTTTTCTGCAGTTTTGAGTCAAGTCATGGTATGAACCAGCGTTTTCTGCAGTTTTGAGTCAGATCATGGTATGAACCTGCGTTTTCTGCAGTTTTGAGTCAAATCATGGTATGAACCAGCGTTTTCTGCAGTTTTGAGTCAAATCATGGTATGAACCAGCGTTTTCTGCAGTTTTGAGTCAAATCATGGTATGAACAGGCGTTTTCGGCAGTTTTGAGTCAGATCATGGTATGAACCAGCGTTTTCTGCAGTTTTGTGTCAAATCAAACTCTGAACTAGCGTTTTCTGCAGTTTTGAGTCAAATCATGGTATGAACAGGCGTTTACTGCAGTTTTGAGTCAGATCATGGTATGAACCTGCGTTTTCTGCAGCTTTTGAGTCATAATCATGGTTTGAACCAGTGAGTAAACATAGTTTCCTGCAGTCTTTGAGTCAAATCATTGTCTGAACCAGCGAGTAAACATCGTTTTCTGCAGTTTTTCAGTCAAATCACTGTTTGAACCAGAGCCAGGGTTTTCTGCTGCCTTTGAGTCAAATGAATCTCTGAACCAGCGTTTTCTGCTGCTTTTTGAGTCAAATCAAGTTCTGAACCAGGGTTTTCTGCTGGTTTTTGAGTCAAATCAATCTCCGAACCAGCGTTTTCTGCTGCTTTTGAGTCAAATCAATCTCTGAACCAGCGTTTTCTGCTGCTTTTTGAGTCAAATCAATCTCTGAACCAGCGTTTTCTGCTGTTTTTTAGTCAAATCAAGCTCTGAATCAGCGTTTTCTGCTGCTTTTGAGTCAAATCAAGCTCTGAACCATCGTTTTCTGCTGTTTTTTAGTCAAATCAAGCTCTGAACCAGCGTTTTCTGCTGCTTTTGAGTCAAATCAAGCTCTGAACCAGCATTTTCTGCTGTTTTTTTAGTCAAATCAAGCTCTGAACCAGCGTTTTCTGCTGCTTTTGAGTCAAATCAAGCTCTGAACCAGCGTTTTCTGCTGCTTTTTGAGTCACATCAAGCTCTGAACCAGCGTTTTCAGCTGCTTTTGAGTCAAATCAAGCTCTGAACCAGCGTTTTCTGCTGCTTTTTGAATCAAATCAAGCTCTGAAGCAACGTTTTCTGCAGCTTTTGAGTCAAATCAAGCTCTCAACCAGCGTTTTCTGCTGCCTAGAGTCAAATCAGTCTCTGAACCAGCTTTTTCTGCTGCTTTTGAGTCAAATCAAGCTCTCAACCAGCGTTTTCTCCTGCTTGTGAGTCAAATCAATCTCTGAACCAGCGTTTTTTGTTGCTTTTGAGTCAAATCAGGCTCTGAATCAGCGTTTTCTGCTGTTTTTTTAGTCAAACCAAGCTCTGAACGAGCGTTTTCTGCTGCTTTTTGAATCAAATCGAGCTCTGAACCAGCGTTTTCTGCAGCTTTTGAGTTAAATCAAGCTCTAAACCAGCGTTTTCTGCTGCTTTTGAGTCAAATCAAGCTCTGAACCAGCGTTTTCTACTGCTTTCTGAGTCAAATCAAGCTCTGAACCAGCGTTTTCTACTGCTTTTGAGTCAAATCAAGCTCTGAACCAGCGTTTTCTACTGCTTTTGAGTCAAATCAAGCTCTGAACCAGCGTTTTCTGCTGCTTTTGAGTCAAATCAAGCTCAGAACCAGCGTTTTCTGCTGCTTTTGAGTCAAATCAAGCTCTGAACCAGCGTTTTCTGCTGCTTTTTGAATCAAATCAAGCTCTGAAGCAACGTTTTCTGCAGCTTTTGAGTCAAATCAAGCTCTCAACCAGCGTTTTCTGCTGCCTAGAGTCAAATCAATCTCTGAACCAGCTTTTTCTGCTGCTTTTCAGTCAAATCAAGCTCTGAACCAGCGTTTTCTGCTGCTTTTGAGTAAAATCAAGCTCTGAACCAGCGTTTTCTACTGCTTTTGAGTCAAATCAAGCTCTGAACCAGCGTTTTCTACTGCTTTCTGAGTCAAATCAAGCTCTGAACCAGCGTTTTCTGCTGCTTTTCAGTCAAATCAATCTCTGAACCAGCGTTTTCTGCTGCTTTTGAGTCAAATCAATCTCTGAACCAGCGTTTTCTGCACAAAACTAAACTTCGTGCTACTCCTTATCGTTTTTGTATCAGAATGACGTCAGGAAAGGCACCAAGCCAGTTAACCCAGCAAGATCGTGTGCTAGAGCCGACTAACACCGAACAGAGCCATACATCGAACAGACGCTGTCGACGCGGCAGATAGGCACGGAGCTAGGAACTACCCAGCAGATTCGTGTGCCACTGCACTAGCTGGCTCAGGTGTGTCAACAAAAGCACGGAGCTGGGAAAACATGGCAAGAAGTGTGCCAATGCCGACAGAAATGCAGTTCAACGTCGAACAGATTCTGTCGACGCGACAGGAAAGCACGGGAGCTAGGAAGGGACCCAGCAGAGTCGTGTGCCTCCGTCGAAACTGCAGCTCTCCTTAAGAGAGGCTTTCTGTCAAGCAGGGGCTCAACGTTGCAGCAAAAGCACGGAGCTAGGCTAACCTAGCAGGAGCGTGTGCTTTGCCGCAATGGCAGACCTGCGCTCAGAAGCGATTAGATTACACAGATAAGGGACGCCAGCTTGCGCTCGTCCACCCCAGATTTAATAATAGAGGCGGCTATAGAGCTCATTACATTTGCACGATTTTCTCACTAATTAATTGATCAATTCAAAAACCGGAATTAAAAGCACATCTTTGGCCAGAGACAAACAATATATCTTAGCCGTTTCGCGTAAAATTGCAAAACCATTGCAAATTTTGAATCACAAAAACGAGCGGGCCAACATATAGCCGGCCCGTTGTGACGGGGCCGGCAAAAAGGATCCTCAACATTCTTGGAACAGTTTTGATACAAAGTCATACTGTATGTATCTCAACCTCAATTAATCAAGTGATAGCTCGAGAAACGCTCTATACAGTAAAAGAATCCTGAACTTACTGGGTTGCAAACTAACACACTTCCGAGCAGTTCTTACAGTAGAAATTTCGCAGCAGTCAGCTTGGGTAGCAACATTCAAATGCAAGTTTCTCCAAAATGCCCCAGTGAAATCGCTCATATTTTACATCAAATTAAAGCTCTCATCAAGGGCTATCAAATAAAGAAATAAAAAAGGGGGGTAGGAGGGAATTTTTTTTGCAGTGGGCAAAAAAGCGATTTTTGGGTCATCAAAAAATGAAAAAAAATCGCTATAACTACCGAATGAAGCCATGCAGAAATGCGACGTGTAGCCCGTTGGAAAGCCAAGAGCAAGCTCTATCGTTTAAAAGAAACCCGAACACCGTGCGTTGAAAATTGGCATAGTTATGCTGAATCGAATAAGGTACCCCAAATTTGACCTTTGACCCCTCGTAATTTGCATATTAGGCGGAGTTGGGGGCTGATAGTTGGTACACGTTGGTTTCCCCTAAGGTACATCATTTATGCAAATTTTGAGCAAAATCGGAGAGGTCGACCTATTTTTGTGCATAGGGAGGGTTGCCTGATTCAGACATCGACTCTTAAAACTGCATTTCTGTTAAAGAAACAGGTTTTTTCATTTCTTGTTTATTTTTAGCTCTTATCCCTCCCTGGGTGAACCCCTGTGCCGTCTCCGGACCCAAAGAACCCTTACCTCCCCCAGTGGCGCATCCAAGGGTGTAGGTGGTGTAGACCATACATGTAACAGGGGGGGGTCTCGGGGGTCTGCCCCCCACCCGAAATAGGCCAAACCCCCCGGTTGGGCCCCCCCCCCCCCCCCCCGAGACGATTTCACCGACCCCCCCCCCTCCGATTTTTCTGGCAAGTAAATTTTCGAGCAAATTTTTGCAATTTTTTACAATTTCACACACAAAAATTGCCAAAATCGCCTGCAAAACAGCACTTTTTAGCTGTATTTCAGCCCAAATTAGCGATTTTTGGCAATTTTTAGCCAAAAAATTGCGATTTTTTCGACTTTTGAGCGTTTTTTAGTGCCCACCCCCCTCCCCCAAAATTTTGGCTCAGACCCCCCCCCCGGCCGGCGCCAGACCCCCCCAACCCCCCCTCCCCCCATCGGCGGATGACCTGTTACATGTATGGTGTAGACCCACTTTGCATTGGAGGTAGGAAGAAAAAGTCGGTCAAAAGAAAGAGAATCACATGAATTGTACTAAAACCATACATGTAACAGGGGGGTCTGGGTGGTCTGCCCCCACCCGACTTAGGCCACCCCCAAGACTATTTTACCGACCCTAGAAAGCACAAAAATTGCCAAAATCGCCTGCAAAACAGCATTTTTAGCTGTATTTCAGCCCAAATGAGCGACTTTTGACGATTTTTGGCCCAAAAATTGCAATTTTTTCGATTTTTGAGCGTTTTTTAGTGCCCAACCCCCTCCCACTTCGGCGGAGGACCTGTTACATGTATGACTAAAGCTGTCTATTTTATGCTCAGAATGTCGTTTTTGAAGTGCGTTTTTGAAGATTAATTTTGCTAAATTTTCTTACCGTGGTATTACGACGGCCCAGGCACTTTCAAAAATTTTCACCCGCCTTGAGAAATTCTGGATACCATTAACAGGCCATCCGCCGAAGGGGGAGGGAGTTGGGGGTCTGAGCCCAAATTTTGGGAGGGGTTTGGCACTAAAAACGCTAAAAATCGCAAAAAAACGCAATTTCTTGGCTAAAAATCGTCAAAAATCGCTAATTTTGGCTCAAATACAGCTAAAAATTGCTGTTTTACAAAATTTACGATTTGCAAAATTTTGCTAAAAAATTACTTGCCATAAAAATCTTTTCGCGTGGTCTCCTTCCGGGGGTTTGGCTTGGCCTATGTGGCCCCAGGCCGGCCTGTTACATCTATGATGAGAATGAACGAAACTTAGAGATATAATCAGTAATAAATCTCACTGATTATGTGTGCAGACACTCTATTTGCAGGAAAAAAGGATCTCTGTGTGTGGTTTGAACTGCATGATTGATGGAACTTTTCTGGCCTGAACATTAGTCCCTACTAGCAAAGACAGACCAGATCAATTTTTAATGGTATTTTCATATTTGCCGATTTTCTAGCAAATACAACAATATTTTACATTATTCTAAGCCCGTTTTTATCTTAGGGAGTTTTTGTACTTTTCTACATTTTCAACTAAGACAGAGAAAACCGGTCTACAAATCGGTTAATTTTTCACACAATAACAATCTGAGACACAGAGAATCGACAGATAATTATGAGCTGTGCTGAAAGCAATCTATGTGTTGCAGCAAGGATATTTTCAGAAATCGAAGCCTCGGCAGCAATTGGTAGCCTTTTCACAGAGTTTATTAATTAGTTTTATAGAGCAGATCAGTCTCACACACAAACTCACAGACTGATGACCACAGCCGAACTACTATCTCTGTTATATAGGAGTGGTTGTTTGAGTAGAGTCCATTTATTTGTTTTTGGATCGAACACCTCCACTTTTTTCTCTGCATCTGCACTTCCTCCACCAACCGCAAACAGTCGATTCCCGTCCGATAGCAAACTGAAGTACCATCTGCTCAAATTCATTGATGGAATTAGAGTCCAACTGTTGCTGACTGGGTCGTAGCGCTCACACGAGGAGAGAACTCCACCACACACATAGACTTGGCCGCTAAGCACTGTGGCTGAGGGAGCAACTCGTTCTGTATGCATGGAAGCGACGGCTGTCCAAGAATTAGACGTTGGAGAGTAGCTCTCCACTCTACTCAGACTTCCTCCATTCCACCCTCCGATGGCGTAGATCTGTCCCTCAACTGCCACCAATGCCAGGTCTTCTCTCTCAGTTGCCATCGAGGCAGTTGAGTGCCAGTTGTTTCGGTGCAACCGCTCACACGATGACAACAACTTCCAGATACCTCCATCTCTGTATTCTCCACCACACACATAGACCATTCCACCAAGAACAGTGCTGGCAGGATTCCTTCGACGTTGTTGCATGTGAGGAGCACTGGAGAGTCGGTTGGTTGAGGGGTCAAAGGTGAGCACACTCTTCACTGCTCTGCTTCCATTCCAACCTCCAATGATGTAGACAGTTCCATTCAAGAACTCAGAAGTGTGCCATCGTCTGGTCTGAGGCAGTTGAACGTTGAGCAGAGAGTTTTTGTCTGGATTGTCTGGGTAATACACTTCCATCGATCTCTCTGCTTCATCTTCATAACCGCCACTGATCAGAAAGCCAAAGGGAACAGCTGAAAGAAAGAGAAAGGAGCGTTGGTAGAAGACTGACTGTAAATGGAGTTAAACAGTTATTTCTTGGTATTTAGCATTGCACCCATTCCATTGATCAGAGTGCAATTACTGTATCTGAGTAAACATTCAAAACGCACATTATTACTAAAATTGACTGAATATATTAAACTATGCATAAAAAGGTCCGAGGGTTGGGCAACGGCAGTTTAGGCTGTTGGCGTGGCACCTTTATTAAAAAAACGGCTAAAATTCGTAATTTTAAGCAGTCGAATAGCGTTTAAGAGCTAGAAACAAATATAAAATCAGAAAAAAGTGGTAGCTAAAAATCATGGATTTGCTTCGAAAACTGGCTCATAAATCACTTTAAATGGCCACTGGTAACCTAATTTGGCGTTTCCACCGCTGACATAGCTGTTTTTAAAAGCTTTCTGTCATTATTATTGATTTTAGCTCTTAAGCGCTTTTAACAGCCCAAATAGTGATTTTTTAGCCTTCTTATTTAATACAACGTGATTATTATTTTAGTACAGGTATAGTTTTAGTATAGCGATGAATATTTTTTTCCGAAAAAAAACCTTGCCCTGTTTTTTCTGTATTTTTTAGCATTTTTTCCAAAATCGCGAAAAAACTCATGCTTAAGTTCTGGGTCTGCTAGCCTGGTTTTACGATTCTAACGCTTTCTAGCGCCTTCCTGAGTCTTTTCAGACCAGAAATACATACACGTCTTACATATATATAAATAAATCACGAAACAGGCATAAAACAGTGCCTGACTGGCCACATCAGTAAATGCTATATGCAAATTTTCTTACTGCAGTTTGCATTTTTGTTTTATCATGCCAAATTTGGTATTTTCTGTTGTTTTTCTAACAGTTTTGAGTCAGTATGGCCTGTTATACATCGCAACAGTCCATTTTTAACGAAAAAATTACATAAATTAGCTACTTTTAGCTCGAGTTTTTTCCCGCGATTTATGCTTTTTCCGATCCTTAGGAATAAACCGGTTTTCTTCTGAAAAAAAAACAACAAAAAAACGCACGTCATATCCCTGATACAGGGTGTCACAAAAATGGCACCCTCTATTTTAGGGCCTGTGAAAATGACGTCATCGATTTTTGGCCATTTTTCGACCCAGTAATGTGTCCAAGGTGTAATGCAAGTGGGTGCACTCTTTTTTGGTGGAGATAGAAGGAAAAATCTGTCAGAAATAAGAGAAACGAATAAATTCAGTACTGAGAAGGTGTCAATATTATACCAGACTTATCTCCAGAGAGACCGGCCGCAATGCTTTGCCTAGCTCAATTTTTTTCAAATTAATTATATAATCCGCTAGTATGTAAATGATGATTTCAATGTTTCCGAGTCATTGCAGATATACGTCGGTGTGTACTTACTTTCATTCTACTAGCAAACAAAGCTATGCAACACTTTGAAGTTAGGCACCAGAACAGCACTGTTTCTGCGGCTTAACACTTGAGCAATCTTCCTAGACGTTTCCGGAAGTAAGCGTTTAGTAATTTTTATTTTTGTCCTTGCTGACCTCAGGGATACCTGCCCCACCTGCCTGCACACCTCCTTTGCAAAATGCTGGGTACTCCAAATGCATAGATAGTTTAAGTGATTACAGACACACCTGTTTTCGTGATTCTGCAAATTGGCTTTGGAGTCCATTTATTGCCAAGTACACAGTAAATTGTGCTCTGACCCTCTATTTTACTGCCTCCGATGCATTTTATATGCGCGCGGCCACCTACTGGCACTGGTTGCTGGTTGGGACCAAAGGTCACTTCTGCGTTCTTCAGTCTGAATTGAGCACAACCTGAAACTCTATTATATTGACTATTTTGTAAACCATTTCTCTATTATACCCCTTTGCACTGGAGCTGAAGTTGATGTAGGAATCGGATTTGGACAGCCATATAAGAGATTGATTTTGTGTGTGTCATTGGCACTCGGTTGCTTCCTGTTGCCCATTTTGTCATTCATTTCGAACGCATCGTAGCGATAAGTAGTGAGATTGGCTTTCAACACTATCACACCATTCAACTTAGCTCCGTAATGCATGACACTGGAAAAGTCATAGACCCCAACGTCTCTGTGACCACTGTAGCCCATCTGCTCAGCAGTGTCAAACTGGGCTCTGTAGTGTGGAGGGATTTTCCGGTACAACACCACCACATGCTCGTTTCTGTCTGTTCGTTGATGTTCGTGAAAAAAACCGACCACATGCATGAGTTCGTGTACTAAGGTGCCATGCTTCCAGCAGTCTCTAGTGGGCAACTGAACAGTCTGTGCACCTCCTTTCCTCCCGACTGAGTCCGATGAACAGATGGATCTAAATGAGAGAATGCAGTACGTCCATACTGAATTAGTTCAGCACTAAAGGCTTCTGTCTTTTCAGATTTCTTCTAAATGGTGGGTGGTCTATTTTGAGGCGGCTTCTTCTCGAGACTGGACTTTTAATTTTCAACGGTGTAAGGAAAGATTTAGAATGTAAATGCTTTAACGAGTGTTCTAAACAACTAGTATAAGTTACCTACTACTGAGACTCTACGTCAGTCAGTAAAAAGTAAAGATTAGCTGACATGCCAGTTTTCCAACTTTAAGGTATTTTACAATCTCTAAACTCAGCTCAAACAATATCTATGTCTTTATTGAAACTTGCTTATCTATTGAAGAGTAAAGAGAGGCTAGACAGTGTTAATTACCCTGAGTCAGTGATATTCAGATAGTCAGTGTGATGTGGTTTTCTCTTCACAAAGCGAATGCAGGTCTTGCTAATGAAGAAGAGTAGGGCGCAGGCCAAACGGTTCCGTTTGTCCGAGCTGAGGGAACTGTCGAACTCCAATGGCACTTGGTTGTTTGGCCAGAGAGACACTTTCAGACGAGCTGTGCTGCCTCCAATTTCCCAAATCCCCGCTACTCTTGGGATATCGAGCTGAGCTAAAATTCAGAAGCTGTCAAGAGATTTGGTATAGCGTTGGCTAGCTTCTGACTTGAAAAACGTTAACAAAACTTTTCCTGTGTTTTATAAACTCACCGGGTACGTTGTTGTCCTTGGTGATCAGATCGACTAGGTTGAACTTGTTTACGCAGTTGGTGTACTTTCGGTTTAGTCTGTTGGACTGGGAGATATCGAGAAAGCCTGGCTGAACCAGGTTGAAGCGCGTGAAAAAGTCTGCGCGAACAATTGAAATGAACATATATAAAGTGGAAAGAGTTGTATAGAACATGGCGGCACTTTCTCAGCCCGTAAAAGTTTAAGAAGATCACAATAGGCCGTCGAGATCGTTCTGAACGGGCAGACTGGCCAGAGCGACAGTCAGATGCTGCGTGGGCTCAGAAACAGGTTCAGAAGCAGTTGGGGAAGGTACGTCAGCTGATTTATGCTCTTTCTGTCCACTTTTTACCTTCGCCACCACACGATACGATCTGAGCGTGGGACCAAAGACTCTCGATCAGGACCTGCCGCAGGCCAACGCGTAAGGCAGGCTAATACTTCATTTGCGTGACAGGTACCAAATTGCTCCCGTCCTGGAGCTTAGCGATTTGGTTTTGGAGCCGGAATTCGCACTTGATGACGCTCGTCGCCAGCCAGAAGGAACTTCGCTCCACCCCATACATCTACTAGGGGGTTTGGGGTTACCCCCTGCTGGAGAGGATAAAACCCCCTCACCCACCGAGACAGGTTAAGGGACCCCCGATCCAAAAATACAAGTACCGGTAGTGGCTCCAGTACTAACGAACTGGCTCAGAAATCACTAATTTTAGCCCAAAATTTGATTGAAAAGCCGTTGGAAACCGAATTTGGCTTTTCCACTGCTGATATTTAAGAGAAATCGGGGTTTTTGGAAGCCTTTTTGTCATTCTCTGCTTGTTTTTAGCCCTAAAACCCGATTTGGCAGCTTAAAATAGCGATGATTTTTGGCGTCCTTACTGGAAAAAACGTGCTAAAAACGCATTTCCAGGCGTTCTGAAGCTTTTGAAATTTTGGACCCCCCCCTTTGGGCGAAACCCCATCGACCCCCCTACTTGAGGAAAACCCTCCCCCTAACTTCTGTGTGATGCAAGGAAAGTGATGTGTATGACATGTAATCGAACATTTCCGTCCTCTGGCCGCTTCAAACCTAGCCGGTCAACTTTAAGGCATAGAAAACTTAGGTGTGATTGTGAATATTTGTCATAAAAGTTGAAAGAGTTATGAAGAAGGTCAACAATTGGCTGGTGCGTGTCTAAGATGTGGTTTAAAGGTTAAGAAGGCTGTTTAGAGCGTTCAGAACAGGATAACAGGCCAGAGTGGCTGTGAGATGGTTGCGTGGGCTAACTGGTTTAGGAGCAGATCGGGAAGGTACGTCAGATGATTTATTTTCTGTGTCTTCTTTTTTGTTCGCCTCGATACGATCTGCCACAGACACCAAAGCGCCACGACAGGCCTTGCGTCAGACCAACGCTAGAGTATGTGCATACGTATGGCTGCCCATCAAGTAACTTCTTGCATACCAGGCATCACTGTCCAGTTCGCTCTCTGTGTCATACATGTACTTGGGGAAAGGGGAACTTTCGCCAGACCCGATCTTTGAAGCAAATACCCCTAGCTGGATTTGAGGGCATTTTTTAATACCCTATTTTGGGTTTCTCACCCATAAACAGGTTTCCAGAAGCCCTGATTAGAATTTTATAGACCGAAAACAAAATTTCGGAACCTTAATAGCATACATGGGCCGGAAAAATGGGGTGGGTTGTCGTGAACACTCACTAGTTATTAGCCTACGGTGGGGTAGGAAAGACTTGGTGGGTGCTGATTGGTTGGCGCGCTATTGAGTGGGCGTGGCCTAGTTGTTTATTTTTGGGGCGTGGTTCTAGAACATTCCATGTACAAAGTATAGGCGCGCGTCTATAGCTTCTAGAACCTTCTTTACCTGGCAGCTATTGGTTGGTGGGCGTGGCTTAGCTTTACCCGAATTTTCGTCTTAATTAGCAATCGTTTTTGAAAAGACGACAAATAAGCTGACGCCCCTTTTTTGGAACAGAATATATGCAAGCGCGGCGCGCGCCGCTCTATACGTCACAGGGATTGCGACATAAAATGTTTTTAAAAAAGAACGTCTTTTAAATAAAACAAGGGGGCGTTGCGCGCTTACACGATTAGGTTTCAGTGGCGTTACGGTTGCTAAGTAAATTTATTTTAAACATAATTTAATTATAATTTACTTACCAAACAATTTACTTGTATTAGCAAATTTCTAAAAAAAATAATTAAATTTATAATTATATTTTACTTAGCAACAGTATGGCGTACCCAGGATTTTGCAAAGCAGGGTGTAATATTTTGAAGTTGCCTGGTTGGTCCCCTCATCGACTAAGGGCGAGAAAATTTCGCACAATTAGCCTTAAAAACGTGTTTAAAAAGCATTCTGAGCTTAAAATTGACAGAAATTACAAGTTTTAGTAGTTTAGTGTGGCCTGGTTCGGTTTCTGCCCGACCAGGGCGAGAAATTTTTGAAAATTTAGCCTTCGAAAACGGATTTAAAAGGTATTCTGAGCATAAAATAGGCAGTTTTATTTAGTACATAATTAATACATTTCTCTTATTTTGCCTAATTTTCCTCCCTATTGTACCTCCACCACAAAAGGGGGTGTACACACCCTACACCCCTGTGTATGTCACTATTTAGTTTCACTGCGTGTTTTGTAGGATAGGGGCCGTCCATAAACGACGTCGTTCCAAAATCCCGATTTTTCGGACCCCCCAAAATCGCCTTGCGTCGTTTCTGGGACCCCTCCCCCTAAGGCGACGTCGTTTTCGGGTTACCCCCCCCCGGTAAAAGTGCAGTACATGCAGTACAGCCATTTTTTCTTGTTGCCATACTGTACAATGAATTGAATAGATCCCTTTAACCACTCTGGGAAACTTTTCTGTATGTAGAAGTATTTAACAGAATGGGCATAAATCGAAAATATTGCAATCGAAGTACCCTAAAGTTCTGAAAAACGCGACGTCGTTTTTTGCTAACCCCCTCCCCCTCCTGGAAGTCGTCTATCGTCGCATTTTAGCCGACCCCCCTCCCCCCTCTGGAACGACGTCGTTTATGGACGGCCCCATAGTGTCGCAGTCTGTGCATCTCCGGTCCGATTGGTGGACTGGTAAGATGAAGGAGTCTGGCTGAACCAGGTCATTAAGTTATGGACTCAGTTTATAATTTCAATTAAATTAAATTAATTGAAATGGTTTTCCATTATTTCCAATTTAAATGTGTTTTTTAATTAAATTTTTGAACCCAGAAAATCAATCGTGTTTTTTGTTTTAGAGTCAAATTTGCTCTTTTCTGTAAATTCGTTTTTCCAACAGTTTTGAGTCATTCTGGTTTTTTATATAGTGCAAATTCATTTTTTTTTCTAAAACATAGAAAAAATCTTTTTTTTTGGGACAATGGGTTATGTTTTTGTTGATTTTTCGTAAAAAGGGGGTTTTTTTGGAAAACATAAAAAAACAAAAAAAAAAAAAAATTCAATAAAATATTAAAATATACTGCTGTCAAATAAAATAAAAAAAAAAATAAAATATAAAATTAATATAATACTTTAGAGTAGAATAAAAAAAAAGCGGAAATAAAATAAAAAAAAAAAATATATTGGAGAAAGTAAAAAGTAAATTAAATTAGATCGAAAAACCTGAAAAATTTACTTTCAATTTACTTCTAATTTACTTGTAATTTGCTTCAGTGACTATTCGATCTGTGGTAGTCTTGGCACTCGCATGTAACTTTTGTGTGATTCTGTGCCTTTTCTGTCTGTCTATTTAAGCACA
This sequence comes from Sabatieria punctata, assembly GCA_030248155.1. Taxonomy (NCBI): domain Eukaryota; kingdom Metazoa; phylum Nematoda; class Chromadorea; order Araeolaimida; family Comesomatidae; genus Sabatieria; species Sabatieria punctata. The sequence continues at coordinate 47,561 of JASANB010003530.1, forward strand.
GAATGTACATATGCTCTCACTGTTGGGAATGGAAACCCAGCTGCAATGCAGCTGATCATTCAACACAATTTTCTCTGAAATCTTAATTGGAATCCTATACTACGTATAGAATGTGAAGCTACAGTTTTCGTGCAACCATCACATACATCACAGGTCATCTGCCGAAGGGGAAGGGGGTTGGGGGTCTGGCGCCGGCCGTGGGATCTAAGCCCAAATTTTGGGAGGGGTTGGGCACTAAAAACCCTCAAAAATCGTCAAAAATCTCTAATTTGGGCTGAAATACAGCTAAAAAGTGCTTTTTTGCAGGCTATTTTGGCAATTTTTGTGTCTGAAATTGTAAAAAATCGCAAAAAATTGCTCAACAAATTTACTTGCTAGAAAAATTGGAGGGGGTCGGGAAAATCGTCTCGGGGGTCCCCACCTGTGGGGTCTGGCCTAAGTCGGGTGGGGGCCAGACCCCCAGTCTCCCTGATACATGTATCCACTGATGCATGAAAACCCCTTTGTTTCATCAAATCCCAGTCTGTCCATACAGTAAGTTACAGTGTTAGCCAAAGCTTTACATCTGTTGCTTTGCTCCTAGAAACAAATAATTATAATGCATTTGTGAACAACCGATTTCACCAAAAACATGAAGCTTAACAAAAGGATAGAGTTAGATTCATAGTGCCATCAGTTTACTAGAAATCCATACTCAGATATTTGGTGATTTTGTGGTATTTTCGGCAATTTTTTGCATAGAAGAGTAAATTAGAATTTAATTAGAAGTTGAAAGTAAATTAAAATCAAATTAAATTGTTTGTAAATCGGTCAAAGTAAATTAAAAAGTAAGTAAATTATTTTGTGGAGGTGCAAGTAAATTAAAAAGTAAGTAAATTACTGAACTAATTTACTTGACAACGGTAATAATTTTGCAACAAAAATTTACTCCCAGGAGTACACTTCTGTGGGGAGTAACGATTTTGCACAGCAGGCACTAAGCACTGTGGAGCGATTCAGGCCTGGCTCAGGTTGGAGAGCAGTGGCCTCCATGCACACAGAACGGACAAGGCACTCAGCCGCGGTGCTCAATAACCAGATCTATGTATGTGGTGGAATTGGTAGAGACAGGGAGCATCTCTACTCGTGTGAGCGCTATCACCCAATTAGCAACACTTGGACCCAAATTCCATCAATGATGAATATGGACTGACGTTACTTCACTTTGTTATCAGACGGGACTCGACTGTTTGCTGTAGGTGGAGGATTTCCAGATGCACATAAAACAGTGGAGGTGTTGGATCCAAAAACAAATAGATGGACTCTACTCAAACAACCAGTCATACATGAAAGATATGCTAGTTCAGCTGTGGTCATTAGTCCTTGAGCTTGTACAGTCGAGCCTTGTTGACATGGCTCTCGTTAATATGGTTTCCGCGATTATTTGAAAATTATTTCACTTCATATGGTAAACATCGTAAATTATGATTTGTTAAGAGCCATTTTATATAAGAGCTGTACAGTTTTCTTCAGGAGAGTGGCACACGGCCAAATCTGACCCCCACTTTTGATTGGCTCATTTGAAAGTCCGATACTAGGGATGTTCAGAACTGAATTAAGAGAGACGGTACTTCCGAAAATTGCGATTTGCGAATTTTGTTTTAAACGGGCAAAATTTATACTAAATTAAATTGGCTTTCTGTTAAAGAGTTCAAAATATGTTGCTATTATAATGGCGATTCGCCACCGCGTTTCGCCGTGGCGTTTCGCCAAATCACTTGCAATTTTTATGAGCTTAACTGTATATGCGTCCAACCGTAATGCGTATGCGTATACGCATTCTGAAATGCAATGCGTACTTTGCGTAATGATATGCGTAATGCGTATACGCATGCAACAGTAAGGTGTCCTGCGAGCCTGGGCAAAAGTGTTTACTGTTTGACAGACCAGACCAGATATTGGCTGAAAGAATATATGTTTTATAGATCATAGTTAAACATTTTGAAACCACTAGTATGTTCAAATGTCTTACTGGAAAAATTAGAATCTCGATATACAATTAAATTATGGCCCAACTTTTGAATTTCAATTAAATTAAATTAATTGAATTGAAATTAAAAACGGGCCAATTATGCGAATTTCAATTACAATTAAATTAATTTTTTACATCACTACTCTGAACCAGCGTTTTCTGCAGCTTTTGAGTCAAATAATGGTATGAACCAGCGGTTTCTATAGTTTTGAGTCAAATCATGGTATGAACCAGCACTTTCTGCAGCTTTTGAGTCAAATCATGGTATGAACCATCGTTTTCAGCTGCTTTTGAGTCAAATCAATCTCTGAACCGGCGTTTTCTGCTGCTTTTTGAGTCAAATCAAGTTCTGAACCACGGTTTTCTGCTGCTTTTGAGTCAAATCAGTCTTTGAACCAGCGTTTTCTGCTGCTTTTTGAGTCAAATCAAGTTCTGAACCAGGGTTTTCTGCAGCTTTTGAGTCAAATCAAGCTCTGAACCAGCGTTTTCTGCAGCTTTTAGTCAAATCATGGTATGAACCAGCGTTTTCTGCAGTTTTGAGTAAAATCATATTATGAACCTGCCTTTTCTGCATTTTGTTAGTCAAATCATGGTATGAACCAGCGGTTTCTGCAGTTTTGAGTCAAATCATGGTATGAACCAGCGTTTTCTGCAGCTTTTGAGTCAAATCATGGTCTGAACCAGCTCTGAACTAGAGTTTCCTTCAGTTTTTGAGTCAAATCAATGTCTGAACCAGCGAGTAAACATCGTTTTCTGCAGCTTTTCAGTCAAATCACGGTCTGAACCAGCGTTTCCTGCTGCTTTTAATCAATCTCTGAACCAGCGTTTTCTGCTGCTTTTTGAGTCAAATCAAGCTCTGAACCAGCGTTTTCTGCTGCTTTTTGAGTGAAATCAAGCTCTGAACCAGCGTTTTCTGCAGCTTTTGAGTCAAATCATGGTATGAACCAGCGGTCTCTATAGTTTTGAGTCAAATTATGGTATGAACCAGCGTTTTCTGAATTTTTTGAGTCAAATCATGGTATGAACCAGCGGTTTCTGCAGTTTTGAGTCAAATCATGGTCTGAACAAGCGTTTTCTGCAGCTGTTGAGTCAAATCATGGTATGAACTATTATTATTATTATTAAACTTTATTCCATTCGGAACCAGGTTCCACTTACACAGATGTCCCCTTCAGTGTGGACCCTGTGACTAGAATTACACACAGACCTTAACTGTCATAACAACGTGGTACAGTAGATTACAGCTACAACAAGGTACGGTCAGCTAAATCAAGCGAGTTTAAGCGGCGGTAAAACTGATCAGACCGCACAAGTTTGCGAAGAGACACATAGTCACCAGCCATTTCGTCTGCCGTTAGAGCATTCCAAGTCCGAATAGACTGTTGAAGGCAAGACATTCTTGTTCGTTCACGGTGGCAGTGAGGTAGAAAGAGTCGGTTCTGGTTAAGGGATAGGCGCGTTGTTGAAATAGGAGCCCTGGCAAGTGTTCCATGAGGTAGATGCCGTTGGTTCTGCAGGTATTTCCAAATCAGCTGCACTCTAGAGGCAGCTGCATAGTGGGAAAGAGATGAAAGGCCGACACGCTCCAGAAGAGACTGATAATCAACACTAAAATCATTAGTAATCAGCTTGCAGGCATACTTTTGAACACGTTCAAGAACCGTCCTATCCTTCTTACTGATTGGGTAACAAACAGGGAAAGCATACGTCAAAATTGACCTAATCAAACACACATACAGTAGTTTAAAAGTTGCACTTGGGACATAGCCGCGAACTGTGCGAGACAGACAGCAAAGAGTAGACTTGGCCCGTGCCACTGTTCGTCGAGTGTGGTCGGCGAACGAGAGGCAAGGGTCCAAGTTCACTCCAAGGTACCTGTATCGCTCAGTCCGCTCAATCTGCACTCCATCTAAAACAGGTGACACAGAATGCTCAATATTGGAGGCGAGTGTAAAGTCCATGAAGCGAGTCTTTGAGGTATTTAAGGAAAGAGAGAGTGATTTAAAGGCGCCTCCGATGGACTGTACATCGACACACAAGTCATGCTCAGCAGTTACAGAATCGATCGGCACAGCAACTTCGGCAGAGCTGATTTTAAACGACAGTTTTGTCTCTTGAACGGCAAAAGCAGCAGGCTGGTAGAGAGAGCAAAGGGCACGCACGTCATCGATTTTATCCCGGAGGCTGTTAACGTTTGCGCTCAGAGCACAAATGGCCTTCTTGCCGCAGACCGGTTTATCGCACACAGTGGCCGCCATGGCAAGGGCAGTAAGGGCCAAAGCAAACGGCAGAAAGCAAGGCATGAGTGATTTCACGAATTTTGAGGTTGGAACTTAGTCAGTGGTCTCCGAAAGCTCACGAAGGAATGCTCAAAGGCAGAGGCAGGTCGTAACCAAAGATCGCTCAGATCAAAGCAGTCCAAATGTAGCAGTTCAGTTTCAAACAAACAAATAGATAGACAACCGAGAGCGAGCAAGACAGCCGACCGGCCACTGGCCGTTATGATAGCGATCGGCAATTGCGCACTGGAGAACCAGTTGAAAATGTCCAAAATCACGTTTTTGGCCATAAATACCCCAAGCGGTATCGCAGAGCAAAAATACCACAGTGGTGCTGTTTTCTACTAAAGAAAGACCTATTGATTCATCACATAAAAAGTATAGGTCAGAAAATTTCATGTTCCGCCGCCTGCCTGGGTCTTATAAAAAATGACTCTTAAATTGAAGAGCTGAATTTGTAGTAAATTTAGCAAATAGTAAAATAAAAATCCACTAGTAAAATAACAGTACTAAATACCAATAAATAACTGTTTAACTCCATTTACAGTCAGTCTTCTACCAACCCTCCATTCTCTTTCTTTCAGCTGTTCCCTTTGGCTTTCTGATCAGCGGCGGTTTTGGTGTTGAAGCAAGGAGATCGATGGAAGTGTATTACCCAGACAAGCCAGACAAAAACTATCTGCTCAACGTTCAACTGCCTCAGATCAGACGACACACTTCTGAGTTCTTGAATGGAACTGTCTACATCATTGGAGGACACAATAGAAACAGAATAAAGGTGAGTGTGCTCACCTTTGACCCCTCAACCAACCGACTCTCCAGTGCTCCTCACATGCAACAAAGTCGAATGAACCATGCCAGCACTGTTCTGGATGGAATCATCTATGTGTGTGGTGGAGAATACGGAGACGGAGCTGCTCATCAGACGGAGTACTTGTCATCGTGTGAGCGGTTGCACCAAAACAACTGGGCACTCAATTGCCTCGATGGCAACTGAGAGAGAAGAACTGGCATTGGTGGCAGTTGAGGGACAGATCTACGCCATCGGAGGGAGGAATAATAGAAGAACTCTGAGTACAGTGGAGAGCTACTCTCCAACGTCAAATTCTTGGACTGCTGTCGCTTCCATGCATACAAAACGAGAAACTCACTCAGCCACAGTGCTCAACGGCCAAGTCTATGTGTGTGGTGGATGGATTAGAGGTCCTCTCTCCTCGTGTGAGCGCTACAACCCAGTCAGCAACACTTGGACTCTAATTCCATCAATGAATAAGAGCAGATCGTACTTCAGTTTGCTATCGGATGGGACTCGACTGTTTGCTGTTGGTGGAAGTGGAGACAGAGATGCAAGTAAAACAGTAGAGGTGTTCGATCGAAAAACAAATAGATGGACTCTACTCAAACAACCACTCCTACATAACAGATACTATTGTTCAGCTGTGGTCATCAGTCTGTGAGTTTGTGTAGAGAGACTGATCTGCTGCATAAAACTAATTAATAAACTCTGTGAAAAGACTACCAATTGCTGCCGAGGCTCCGATTTCTGAAAATATTCTTACTGCAACACATAGATTGCTTTCAGCACAGCTCATAATTATCTGTCGGTTCTCTGTGCCTCGGAATGTTTTTCTTAAAAAATTAGCGGATTTGTGGACCGGTTTTCTTTGTCTTAGTTGAAAATTAAAATATTACTAAAGCTCCCTAAGATAAAAACGAGTATCGATATAATGTAAAATATTATTTTATTTCGTTTAAAATCGGCAAATACGAAAATACCATTAAACAAAAAATTGAGCTAGTCTGTTCTTTGCTAGTAGGCCAAGTATTCCGGCCAGGAAAGGTCCATCAATCAATCATGCAGTTCAGACAACACACAGAGATCCTTTTTTCCTGCAAATACAATGTAGAGTGTCTACACACACAGAGAGATTTATTGCTGACTATATCTCTAAATTTCGTTCATTCTCATCATAGATGTAACAGGAACAGGCCGGCCGGGGATCTCATAGACCAGAACCCCGGACGGGGACCCCGCGAGAAAATTTTAATTTATGGCAAGTAATTTGTTGAGCAAATTTTTATAAACCGTAAATTTTGTAAAAACAGCACTTTTTAGCTGTATTCAAGCTAAAATTAGCGATTTTTAGCTGAGAAATTGCGGTTTTTTTTGCGTTTTTAGTACGAAACCCCTCCCAAAATTTGGGTTCAGACTACAGTGGTTTGTATATTGAAATATACATATACAAAGTTTGTATAATTATACAAATGATGCTAATATACATATACATATACATATAGAGCCGCGTCGGTGGCTCAGTGGGTAGCTCGCTGCCTCTGAGTCACGGCGGCCGCTGCATCCCTAGTGGTTGTAGTGGTTCATCCTCTCGGCGTGGCAAGTTTCTTGCTGCAAAGAGTTGGTCGTCGGCACAACGCTCCACCCAGGCCACCGAAAACTGGTTACAGCGAGTAGATAAAATAGGAACCAACTGGATCTGCCACAGCACCAAAGCCGCTCCTACATCATGCCAACTTGGAGAAAGAGCAATGACGTCAGGAGTTGTCCACGGAAACCGACAAGGCAGGGGGCCTCTCTCGCTCTAGGGGCGGACCTAGCGGACGTTGGGAGCCGACATCACCATGACGTCAACGCGCCAGGGACTTTCTTAGTACCTGGCGTCCAACAGCATGGCTAGAGTGGCTGGCAGTGAAAGAAGGGAAACGTCCGAGATGACGAAACTACGGGGGTTGCGCAATGGATCGCAAGGTCTGAGCGTAGGGCCGAAAGCCCCCCCCCCGCACATCGGATCGGACATATAGATATACAAAAGAAGCTAGGACGCTAATATACATTATACATATACAAAACGGCATCATTATACAAACGGTTTGTATATTTCTGTTTGTATATTTTGACACAATTTTGATGTTTGTACAAGAGTCAGATCGGAATGATGCCATAGATTTTTGAGTGTCAAAGCTCGGCACCTGTCTGAGAGACATTGCCGAATTTGCGTTGGACGTTTTGGCTGTTCCAGCCACATCTGCTGGAATAGAAAGGGCCTTTTCAGTGGCTGGAATAGTGCAGGGGGTAATGTTTCCAAGTAAATTTGTTTTGAAACTAAATAACTATTAAGAGTCAGTCTCTGATTCGATCGACTCTCCGCCCTTATCCCTATGTCAAGTTGAAAATCGAACTTTTGCGTAGAGACCTGTGCGTTGGTGTATTAAGAGGCATTCATGAGTTATGTTAAACCTGCAAAGGGTTTATGGATTTGACGCTCCATTCCCGAGATACAAGCCGCCAAAAATCGGCCCGCTTAACTATGGGACCAAAATTCTCAACTCGAATTTCTTTCGTACCAATAAGAGTTGGGACTAAAAAATTGGGGATTTTAGGCAACTTTTTGAGTAGTTTAAGAATTTTTGGTCCAAAATTATTTTTGAGTAAAACATTTTTTTTGCGACCACTTTGGCCGGCCCTAGCTCGTCTGGAACCCCCCCTACACAGTTTTTTTTTATTTCAGAATTTTGTAGCGCTATCAATTTGCCAGACTTTGGTGTAAAGCATTTTGGGCTGCGACCCGACATTCGTGAGATATTCGCCTCCGAATGGCCAAAAGCGTGCAGAATTTGCTAGTTTTGCAGTACACAAAGCTACGATGCCGGATTACTTTCATTGTAATAAGAGTTGGGACTAAAAAATTGGGGATTTTAGGTAACTTTTTGAGTAGTTTAAGAATTTTTGGTCCAAAATTATTTTTGAGTAAAAATTTTTTTTGCGACCACCTTTGGCCGGCCCTAGCTCGTCTGGAACCCCCCTACACAGTTTTTTTTTATTTCAGAATTTTGTAGCGCTATCAATTTGCCAGACTTTGGTGTAAAGCATTTTGGGCTGCGACCTGACATTCGTGAGATATTCGCTTCCGAATGGCCAAAACCGTACTGCAAAACTAGCAAATTCTGCAGTACGGTTTTGGCCATTCGGAAGCGAATATCTCACGAATGTCAGGTCGCAGCCCAAAATGCTTTATACCAAAGTCTGGCAAATTGATAGCGCTACAAAATTCTGAAATAAAAAAAAACTGTGTAGGGGGGTTCCAGACGAGCTAGGGCCGGCCAAAGGTGGTCGCAAAAAAAATTTTTACTCAAAAATAATTTTGGACCAAAAATTCTTAAACTACTCAAAAAGTTACCTAAAATCCCCAATTTTTTAGTCCCAACTCTTATTACAATGAAAGTAATCCGGCATCGTAGCTTTGTGTACTGCAAAACTAGCAAATTCTGCACGGTTTTGGCCATTCTGAGGCGAATATCTCACGATTGTCGGGTCGCAGCCCAAAATGCTTTACACCAAAGTCTGGCAAATTGATTGCGCTACAAAATTCTGAAATAAAAAAACTGTGTAGGGGGGTTCCAGACGAGCTAGGGCCGGCCAAAGTTGGTCGCAAAAAAAATTTTTACTCAAAAATAATTTTGGACCAAAAATTCTTAAACTACTCAAAAAGTTACCTAAAATCCCCAATTTTGTAGTCCCAACTCTTATTGGTACAAAAGAAATTCGAGTTGAGAATTTTGGTCCCATAGTTAAGCGGGCCGATTTTTGGCGGTTTGTATCTCGGGAATGGAGCGTCAAATCCATAAACCCTTTGCAGGTTTAACATAACTCATGAATGCCTATTAGTGCACCAACGCACAGCTCTCTACGCGAAAGTTCGATTTTCAACTTGACATACCAAGACTCGATCGAATCAGAGACTGACTCTTAAATTGCTTGCTCAGCCTTCAGAAGAAAGTAACTTGCTATTAATTTGCTTGGTACCCAAATTCTGAAATTTAATGTGATACAAATTTGTTATTTGATATGAATTAAATATAAATTTGCTAAAATCAATACTCAATTCCTGAGGAAACAGCTCAAAACTTGGGTCGTGTCAGTTCAAAATGAGTTGACCTTTATTTAGATGGCGACAAATGGTCTACTGCACAAATTAGCATTTAATGAGTTGATATCTTTGTTATATAATATTATTTAAATTTGTTTGACAGTAATGGCGAGAAATTTAATTTGTTATTAAATTGCTATTTACTTGGTGATTTTGGCCAAAACAATTTAATTTTGTTATTTAATTTTAGTTTGATCAGGAACACTACAAGGGGGCCGCCAGTACAGAATCAGTGCCAAAATGACCAAACGCGAACTGTTTATTAAGTTCAATCGCCACTTTTATAATTTGACTTTGTAGAAACTGTCATGTTGGTGAAACTATAAGCATTAGTACCGCATCCGTGTCTATAGTTGCGGCTGTTGTAAAAGTTCTTGACCGATTTTATAAAATATACAAACAATATACACGGTATGCAAATTTAGCAAAATCAGCCTTCAAAAACGCATGTTAAAAGGCATTCTGAGCATACAATAGACAGTTTTAGTAAATAATTCATTTGATTCTCTTATTTTTGAGCGACTTTTTCTTCCTACCGCCAACGCAAAGCGCTTATGTACGTATATAAAGGGCGCTACGTACATACATGTAGTGGGGGGAATTGGGGGGGTATTTCCCCCAGGCCCGATTTTCGGAGAAAATTCCGCCCCAGCCGGATTCTGGGGTAGGAATTTTTTGAAACCCTATTTTGTGTTTGTAAACCTGCAAACAGGGTTCCAAAAGCCCTGATTAGGGTTTCAGAAACCCAATTTGGGTTCGGTAACCCTAGTTTGGGTTTCAAAAACCCTAAATAGGGTTCCGGAACCCTGTTTTTGGGTTTCAAAAACCCTAAATAGGGTTCCGAAACCCTGTTTTGGGTTTCTGAAATCCTAAATAGGGTTCCGAAACCCTAATTTGAGTTTCTGAAACTCAAAATAGGGTTCCGGAACCCTAATTTGGGTTACTGAAACCAAAATTTCGGTTACTGAAACCCTAAATAGGGTTTCGGAAGCCTAATTTGGATTACTGAAACCCTAAATAGGGTTCCGAAACCCTATTTAGGGCTTCAGATAGGGTTCCGAAACCCTAATTTCGGTTACTGAAACCCTAAATAGGGTTCCGGAACCGTAATTTGGGTTACTGAAACCCTAATTTCGGTTAATGAAACCCTAAATAGGGTTCCGGAACCCTAATTTGGATTACTGAAACCCTAAACAGGGTTCCGGAACCCTAATTTGGGTTCCTGAAACCCTAATTTGGGATACTGAAACCCTAAATAGGGTTCCGGAACCCTAATTTGGGTTTCGCAAATCCTAAATAGGGTTCCGAAACCATAATTTGGGTTACTGAAACCCTAAATAGGGTTCTGGAACCCTAATTTGGGTTTCCAAAGGCCCAAGATAGGGTTCCGGAACCCCAATTTGGGTTTAAAAATCTCTAAAGAAGGTTCCAGAAATGCATTTTAACTGTATTATGTCGAATAAAATGGGTTTTTTTGCACGTTTTAAAGCAAAATTAGCTTTTTTTGCACATTTTAAATAATAAATAAGGTTTTTTCCACGTACTGATATTATTTGTCTGTTTGTACCAGCTAGACTAGTGATTCATAAAAGGGCAGTCACGAACAGGTTGGTTAAAATGCTGTTAAACGGTTTCAGAATGCAATAGCTGAAGAAGATTTGCATAATTTCTAGTTGTCTGTTTCTAAATGAGACACTGTTGCATTCATTAAAGCATTGTGTGGTGTTGCTTGCTAGCAACATGTTGCATCTGTCAGTCACCCTAATCTTTGTAATAGCTTCTACCTACTTTGTATCAGGTAGGTACGATTACAAATGTACAATGCATGCAAATAACAGACTGTCAGGTCTGCAATCTCTCCTCATTCAGCTGACGAGAAATAGACAGATGCATACAAGTATCTGGTTGGTTTGGTCGGCTACCCTCTAGCTAAATAGGCTAAAGCTCCCCTGCTCCCAGACAGCTAGACCCCTCCCCAGCCTAAAATACAAGTTGTACATGGATACACATAGAACTGGGCTCAGGACTGACTAATTGTTAGCTTAAATGTGCTTTAAAAGTGAGGGTAATTAGAACAAATGTGGAAACAGTTTAAGTTCAATCACTTCGATCACAGTACTGATTTGGTAAAGATTGATAAAATAGCTTCATGTTTGACACCAAATTATGCTGAGTCTCAGTTGCAGAAGGCAGCTCCACTGAACCGAAGTATGATATACTGCACACTGGGGTCTCCACCCACGATGCAGTGGCTGTCTATGAAGATGCGGAAGGGAACAGTCGAGAAATTTACCCCCACAAAGACAACGAACACTACTTGACCCTGAAGCAGACAGACCGGCTCAGATTCTATGTGATGCCTTTGCTTGAGGTGCTCACTAACACCATCACTTACACTCATCTCAAAGAAGTGGACATACACTCAATTCAATTTCAAGTCAAATTCTATGATGAATGCTTTTTGAAGAAAGTCCAGCAACATCTTGAGAAAGTTCTTGGCTATAAAGTTAAAGCTCATCAAGTGGGACCCTACATAATGCCCCAGCTTACACTGGCTATGGAAGAAGGCTCTATATTTAGTGCACAAGTGAGGCTGCCGGAACGTGTGTTGCCCCAAATAGCTCAGAGTAAAAGAGTCTGGTTCGAACTCTGGGCACACAACAAGAGTGCAGCTAAATCATTCCTTACCTACATCAATGAGAACGATGCTAAGGACCTGGTCTTCAATGACTTAAAGCTGAAGTACTCAGGCAAAGTGGGAAGTGCTAGCATGAGAACCATAAGTGTTGAAACGAACAGCGTGGTCAACACTAAGACAATGGCTAAAGTAAACATGCAGCTACCTAAGACAAAAGAAGTCTATATGGCAGGCAATGATATGAACCAAATTGTGAAAGAGGCCACCACTAATGTGAGAGCTTCTCAAACAACACAGAATAATTATGTGGATGGTGAAGCTAGTCTCTCAATTGCATCGGTAAGCACAGCATTCAATGCAGTCTATCGAAAAGTGCTGACTAATCACAGGGAAAACAGCTCTGAGGGTTGCTCAATGTTGCGTAGCAATTATAGTGTGTTGTGCATCAACAATGGCCATTGTTGCGCGCGTAACATTGAGAATATAGGGAACAAAAAAGCGTCACAATGACTCTGCATTGCGAGCTGTTACGCACGCAACAATCACCGTTGTTCCGCTACGAAGCAATTATGGCTGTTACGGCGCAACAATAGCTATTGCTTCGCCAGGCTGAACATACAAGTCTACTGTAAGTAACCATTGTAGGTTTTATTTCCGACTGTCAAGACTACCTTGGGCTCTCCTCAAATTCTAACAATTTTTTTACCTTACAAAACGAGAAAATGCTTTTGCATGCGCATCACATTTTTCATTTTTGTATCACTGGGTTTACTGGAAAGCGCTTTGACTAAGTCGAAGTTATTGACGGCCCATTTAGGAACTCCTTCACTGAGTTTTGGAACGTCTCGGGGAGGCTGGGAATGGACACTGGTTGGTCTTCAATTGATGTTTACTTTTGCCGCCCATGCAACTGAAACATATTGCTCTCCTTCCTTCCAACATATCATAAACATGCAGTGCTGCCGGATCATTTGGAATTAATTGCTTTGGAATTAATTAATTGTTCTAATTTTTGGCAGAAAAATTGAAAACTCTCACTCCACCAAGCACTCGATTCACACCTGCAAAGCTTGCTCTGAACACAAAAACGCATTCTTAGTTGTAGTAACATTCTAATAGAATTTTTAGAGACCTATTTATGAAACTTCTCACAAAAGAAGCTTTTTCAGCCAGTGATTTTTCTGGGCAGTAATTATTGATCCTAGTAACCGGCTTTTTTACACTTTCAAACTCTAAAACTGCCAGCAGAAGACTTCTTTTAGCCTGTATTTCTCCAACTCCAAGTGAGGCGTTTTCCTTACGATAATCAATGGAAAGAGCAGAACTTTTAACATTATTTCTACTATGTACTGGTCGGTGCTGAAGCTCCTCTGAATTGTACCTGATAGTTTGTCTGGTGGCAGTTGAATGATGGTCGCAGTGGATACTGATTGCTCGAGTGATGTAGAATGTTCTGGACCTCAGCTCCACTACGCTAACATTGATGCTTCGGCACCGACCTAGTGCGGCTCTGCACCACACACTAGTAGCTTTTTCTGGGATTTCTGTCAATTTCTCTCTATACCGTACCCCAAAGTAGTCTGGTTTCAAATACACATCGTAACAATACTGATTGTTTTGCACAAGATGAGAAAATTGTTACGGTGCATAACAATTGCCATTGCTTCCCCATTGTTTCTGTATTGTTTAGTATTTGTTCTGCTTTTCTCATTGTGACGCAACAATTTTCATTGTGATGCGTTGTTTCGCACTACGTAACACACTAAAATTGCTACGCAACATTGAGCAACCCTCAGGACTGTTTTCCCTGTGA